>PPHD01003100.1:0-32848 GCA_002909625.1 Bambusicola thoracicus
AGAGGACTGTGATATTCATCAAATAAAGACTATGCAGCTAAGTAATGACATTGTATGAATAAATATGGAGGTATGCATTCAATTCATGTAACAGAGAGAATGTGGGACAGGATGGTTAGCTCAGTAAGAGAAACTGGGGCAAATACCTACATTGCCACTGACCCGCTGAGTAATCTTGGGTGACCACCACTCAGAGTCCCCTCCTGCAAGCCTGGCTAATGGTCTTGACACTTTCCCAGAGGCTGAGAAACCTCTTGGAGAGGCACAGAGAGAGTCCAAGGTCCTATCTTTTCAGGGTTTCTTTAAGGCAGTTGGACCCACTGACATTTTATACAAACAAACTGCATAGGTTGTGTTGCATGTAGAAAGGAAGTTTGTCCTTGGAGTGTAAAAGGACAAACAGCCATGCGCAGCTGGATTTCTGAAGCTGTTGTCTACAAACTAGTAAAGAATAGGTCGAATCTAGGATAGGAATGTATTTATCTGAGATAGAAATGGAGAAGAGTTTATAACTTGGATCTTTCCCTCCCAACCGCTTCTCCATATTTGTTGGGTGAGATAAAGGAAAATGAAAAAAAAAAAGAGCAGCAGACAAAGCTTAAAAACTATCTGCCTACATGAGATGTATCCAAACATTCAAATACTATATAGGCTGGCGTTTAAAGAGGTTAATGGCTTCATGTAACAGGTAACCTTATCTTCCTATATTCTGTTGTACATTACACATGCCAAATACATTCTACCTTACAACTCTATCTAGATGACTTTTAACAAGAAGAAAAGGAGCCAACAAATGCTTAGTAAACTTACAAATGTTTACTAAGGCAAAACATGCTGGGAGAAAGGGACAGAAATTCATCATCATTATTATTACACACACAGGCTATGGCATTTTGTTTAGAATTGCAAGGAAAAAATACTCTCAAACTTCCTTTTTTTTTCAGAGTAGTACACTTGTGTGGTATATTTACATTTTAAAGCTAAATTAGAAGCATTTATAGCCACTTCTTTAAAGGAGATGAGAGAATAAAGGATTTTAAGGCTATCCAGCTCTAGAAAGTACCTAACAGCAACCTGGAAAAGAATGAAACTCAAGACTAAAAGATATGGTTATGATGTAGCTAAAGATGCCCTGATAAAGGTCCAGAAAGAAGTGAAATGCTCGGAAATCTTTCAAAGCCTCTCCATTACATCAGGCACTGCTTTATGGATAAAACCATCTTGCTGGCAGCAGCTGAGAAGAGAGGAGTCAATACCTTAGAAATTCACTAATAAACTCTCGTTTAATAATTTTTTCTCCATTCCCATCAAGGGGGCAAACTTACAAACCAACAACAAAACTTTGAGGTATCTTACACACCTTTCCCACTGCTCCCCCCAAAAAGGTTAAAGCTGAGCTTTAGATGGGTGGATGTTGGTTAATCCATTGGTACGTCTGTACCGAAAAACCAAGCCAAACCTGCATTTACAGTTAAGAGAATTATTCGAGGAAGCTGTGAAAGGGTAAAACAAAATGACAACACTGGAGACCTCATTTTAGAGAATGCACAGCAGTGTGTATAGCCACAGAAAAACAATATTCAAAAATCTGACCTAGATAGCAGTGTTTCCTAGTGACGAGAATTCATTAAAAACAGCAGATTATAAATGTACCACACAGGACTCTTTGAAGCTTTAGATTCAGTTTAAATAATGACCCAACCTAGCCAAAAATAAAAGCAACACTTTTTCTTACCAAAACAATAATAATAATAAAAATAAAAATAACCCGAACAAAAAAATAGAACAACCAATCAAACAAAGAAAAACAACCCAACAAATCCAACCCCAAACCTCCCAAAAAGCTGAGAGTTGTTATTAGCCTCTTCTTAACAGCACCAGTCAGTATGAGATAGAGCTCTGGTTTTACATGAGTGAATGCATTCTTTGACCATGAGAGAAGCCAATGAGCTCACAGACCTGAGTGCTGGGTTCAAAGGGATTTCAAAAGCAAAAGCAAAACTCAGCAGAAAGTTTCAAAGTTTCCATTCCAGCTAAAGCATTTTCACGTAATTCTGGTGGAAAACTACGATCATTAAATTATGCCATGTCATAGCAGCAGTGTGTTATCACAAATGATTGAAATCTCCTTCTAGCTTTTCCCATTCACATGCTTTTCACTGAACGCTACGAAGAACAAAATTTCTTCTCATAATAGAAAGGCTAAGTTGCATCCTTTACAGATGGGAAGAAGGGAGAATCAAGCTTCACCCTCCTTGAGCAAGCTTTTGAGCCCCAAATGATCTCTTGATTTCAAGAAACAACTCACAGATTTTTATACTTAAGGTTAAGTGCGTACTTAGGAACTATGCTAATGCCAATGTACCTCTCTAAATCAAACTTATATTCACCTTCTGAGCAGCTACTGTTTACTTTAAAAGCTTCATCATTATATAAAAACGAATAAAGGGATGAGATTTGTAGATTTGTCCATTTTTTCACATAAAAGTAACTTACGACACATTAAAAAATACTATCCAGTGTAAATCCAAATCTTTAGATGCCTTCAAAAGGTCCTCTGGTCATCTCCACATCCAGAAGATGCTTTTTCCCCTAACCTCAACAAACAGAAAAGAACATTCAACCTCTGGTTTAGAATTCCCTAAGAGAACAGAATCACAGAACTGCAACACATATAAATACACGTTTATGCTTATCACACCCAACTGAGTTTGGCAGCTTCTTTCAAACGACTTCAAAAAATCAGCTTTGAATTGTACAATTGCTTTATACCTACTGACTGCATGGTTTGTCATCTGTCACACAACAGTACTTATTTTTGCTTTGAAACAGGTACTGGAGCCAAACTAAGATCTCTTATAAAACACTAAAAAGAAGCAAGTGGATGTGTGGATGCAAGCATTCTGTTCTAGTCATTACTTACTACTCATATTAAACCCAATTAAACCATTAAATAAGTTTATTTCCAAGATGACTACAGTTACTAGCTAGTACAGGGCTCATTCATCCCTTGAAGTCAACAAAGTGCTGGGCAGTCCCACTGCAGAAAATAAAAGCTTCACTGCACCTTCTGCAGCCTGGACAGTATGCATTGCTGCAAATCCCTACTGCCTTTAACTTTGGTGGCACAGGAGGTTGCCGGTCCTCCCATCCCCTTTCCACAGCACCCCACTGCCATCATTAAGCCTGATGAGTTGTTGACTCACTTCCCAGCTGCCTCTCTTTCACCCTGTACTTTAACAACAAATAAAACTCCTTAACAGTTTACCTCTTGCTCTTGAGAAGAATTATTTACCCGTATGCACACCTATGCATAACATAGAAATGTGAACAGGTCCTGCTGGCACTTCAAAGATCTCTGGTGGCAGGTTTTTGCTGGATACTGACTTGCTCTGTTTGGTGTCTAGTATTTCTGAATTGGTTCCTATTATCTCAAAGTACGAAACACTGTTACAGACGGAATGACTAACACAGGTTGTGTGGCTCTAATGTCCAAGTGCATCCTGCCTCCATCCCCATGTCCCAGAGCTGAAAGGCAAAGTTGCTCTCACTTGTTAACTGATCCCTTCCTACCTGAGGATGTTCTAAACCATTTTGCCATTATACTGTTCAATCAGAATTGCAGTACTTCTTCTCTGTAACTGGATAGATGCTTCTCCTTTGGAGGACACCATTTACACTGAAGAGCACACTGTCAAATATTCCATCTTGCCTATTGTTTCAATCAATGATTTGGGACTGTAAATTAACCCTGACAGATAAAATTGTCTCAATTTGGATTTCATGCATTAAAACTGTTTAATGCTTAATAAGGGAGTTTCTTCTCTCATTAACGAATATGAGGCTCCCACTTTTGGTGCATTAAACTTCTGAAGACAGAATGGCTTGCTGCTCCTTTTTATTTATTTCATTTTACTTGAGCTCCTTCTTCTGAGGAGTAATTCAGTACAATTTTGGGTCTTAAGAATTGAAGTCATGAGGAAGTCAGTGAGAACATAAGAGCCAGACAACCCGAATGTGCCACGACACTCAGAATAAATGAACTTACTTTAGGTTAAGGATAGCTATGCTGGAAGAGGAGCTCATTCTGTGTCATCACGTGTCTGATCTCTACTACAGCAAAGGCAAATCAGGATCAACTTCAGGACATTCATTGGATTTGCATGAGCAGTAAAAAATACCCAGATAACAGAATGCATTTCATGTGAACACATCTTGTAAAGATTTTGTTTGTTCGCTCTCTCCCTTCCATGAATTTATGCTGACTTACAGAATGAAACTATGAGAGGAAAGATACTAAATCTCACCTATATCTTTTTTTCATTCCCCACCTTGATACTGTTCTGATCCTAATAAGTATTCCATTCTCAGAATAAGATCAGCAAACACTTAACCAAGCATCTGCTGTATTTCCTTGAATTCTCCTTTATTTACTCCACAGGGGAATAACTGAAAAGGCTGTCTAAAATGTGTACTTACAATGTGACTAATCAATGTTTTGAATCACAGAAGCACCAAATTTGGTAAAACAGCAAAAATTATGCCTAGGTTCATTTCTACCAAGGAAAAAACTTTACCTATCTGCATAAGTCTCACTGAAATCAAAAGGACTTAAAACATATAATTATATTTACATAAGGGAGACAGATTTAAGCATAGTGTTCAAGTGCTCTATGTTGCTGGGACTTAAGCAAGTCAAGGCAAATAACAGCTAAATTTAAAAGTACTGCTCTGTGCTCCTGTAATATCACCACAATTTAGATGCAACTGTGGAAGTGGAAAATTACACTCTGTACTCTTGATGTACTTTGCAAAGAATATACCTCTAAATTTATGTAATTAAGGTATTTTGACATATCACTGGTTATACTGTGCTCTTGCACCTCTGTTTTGGGAATATTTTATTGTCTGGTTTATTTCACCATCACCTGGATGGCTGCAGTCAAGAGTTGCAATCAACAGCTCGATGTCCAAAGGGAAACTGGTGACAAACACTGTTCTTCAGGGGTCTGTACTGGGACTGCTGCAACTTAAAAACTTTTTGGTGTCGTGGACAGTGGAACTAAGCGCACCCTAAGCAAGTCTGAGGATGACACCAAGCTGAGTGTTGTGGTTGACACACTGGAGGGAAGGGCTGCCATCCAAAAGGATTTGGATGGACTTGAAAGGTGAACCTGTGTGAACCTCAAAAAGTTCAACAAGGCCAAGCGCAAAGTCCTCCACCTGGATTGGGGTAAACCCAAACAAAGGCCGTGTGAAGAATGTAAGTGGAGGAGAGTCTCCTGTAGAGGAGACTCAGGGATAAGGACTGATAAAAAACTCAGTATGAGCTGGCAATGTGTGGCCTGAAGCTCAGAAAGCCAACCATATCCTGGACTGCAACACAAAATGGTTTAGGTTGGAAGGGACCTCAAAGATCATCTAGTTCCAACTCCACTGTCTTGGGCAAGGTTGCCACTCACTAAATCAGGCAGTAGGATAAGGTTATGAAGGGCCCCATCCAACTAGACCTTGAACACCAAAGAAGCTGTAAATACCGTGTCCTTGGAAGTGCTCAAGACCAGGCTGGACAGGACTTTGAGCAACGTCATATGGGGAGATGGCCTGCCCATCTCAGGAGCATTGGAACTAGATTAGGGCCCCTTCCAACCCAAACCATCCTGCAGTTCTGTGAGAAGAGATTCACTATTTCCACATGAAGAATTACTCTCACTGTTTTGATATAACATATTTTAAAGCTCAGATAAGTTAATACTGATTTATAAAATCAGTAGTTTATGTGTTAAAATGCAGGTAACTCAACTGAAGATATGTTCCCTCAGACTAATGTCATAAATCATTATTTCGGTTTCTGCTCTGGAGATGTTGGAAGAGACTGTGGCTTAATTCGTTGTCAGAAATACAAGTTTGATGACTGTATGGTCCAGTCAGATCACAAGTATAAATCCAAAGTATCTAAAGCGACTACCAGCTGTACTGTTCTCCAAAGTCTTAACATATCTCAAAAAGTTGATGCATGTAGAGTCTGCAATCAGAAATAGCCCACTGGAAAAAAAAAAATCTAATTGCAGACAGATAGTAGAACAATGCTTTCAAATGATTCTTAAAGAGCTGTCTAACATTCGTGGCTTTGGGAAATGCAAAGTCCCAGGTCTCGTGTTCGAAAGACCAGAAGTAGCTGTTAAGCAAGGCAGAGTAGCAAGTGGAGAGCCACTGACTGACATTTGTCACATAATTCTGCAAGTGTCATCACATGATGATCTTCATGTATGTGTACATAAATTTATACATGTGTAAGTATAAAGCAATTGTAGGCAACAATATTAAAATTATACCAACATGTATATTAAGTTATTTCCAATTATACATATTTCTCCTTCCTGAAAAATGGTAAAGAACAATCTCCTCCTTTTAAACTTAGAATTTAAATAGAAAATATAATGAAATTTACATTAACCAAAACACAAGAAAGAATCTGTTTCACTGGAGATTTTATAAAAATATTATTCACTGCTTTGCTTATGTTTGTGCTTCTCAGACTTATTATTGCGATTCTCTTGCAGTTCAGTTAAATGTCAATGCTCCAATTACTTTAATAGTCAAACTGTGCGCTATTTTGACCACACAGTCATTCAGGCTTGTCATGTTTGACAAATCCAGTAATTGAGATGAACTCCTGGAGAATACTGACACGTAACCAGTCATTTCCTACTGCAGACTGTTGACCTCTGCAGCAGAAACCACAGAGGATTATTCAGCAGCTTGAAAAAAGCAACAAAACACAACAGCAACAAACAAGCTTGTTAAATTTAAGATCATCATTTTACACATCTCCACTCATTTCCTTGTTTACTCACTTAATGTTCTGCTGCAGTGGGAATTAAAACATTAAGAACACCTTGCATAAGCACGGAAAAAGGACAAGAGAAAATATTCTGGAAGACCACGATAAAAAATTGTCTAATGGATTTCTGGAGGCTGAGTGGTAACGTCAAACAGGTTCAGAAACCCCTCACGCGTCCTCTGCCCCCAAGCAGCTGCACACTCCCAGCCTCAGCTCATTAACAGCAGAAGGTACTACACAAATGACGTATTTACTGAACAGCACTGGTTTCAATCAGTCATTAGAACACGTTTTAACTCTCGCTGGGGTGTGTGTGTTCTCCTTCTCATTCCTCCACCACACTGTCCACCGTAGGCAACACACTGAAACCTCAGCATCATTCCTGGAAACCCGCAAAACCAACCAAGAACGTGTGCTTGCTGGGTTCACAGGTCCTTGAGCAATGCCTTTGGGACCATCAGTATTTAACAGATCTGGACATCTACAAGCCCATCACAGCTGTACTGAAGAATAAAATACAAAATGAAATAGAGCATCAAACAAACAAATCCCAAACCAAAACAACAACAACAAAAAACCTCACAAGACTTTGCAAAGCTAGCTCTTGTGACAAAGAGAAAATGCAACAAAGTTTTGAGATGAAGATATAATCTAATTCAAACGCAGTTTTAAACTCCCTTGTGATTTATATTAACTGGGGATCTAATGCTACTTTTGCTATAGTCAGGAAAGCTGCTATGGACCTTTCTCCCAGGATTCAGTCCTTCTCCGGATAAAGTGCTGACATTTCATTGTAGACTAATGAAAAAAAATGACTTGCCACTGAAAGCAAATGGTGGATAAAAATACAAAGAAATAATCCACATAGACAACACTAACTTCTAAGAAGTGACCTTTGCAGTAGCCAAAGTTAAATATCTCTTTGCAGCAGATTCTGCAGGGAATAAAGACCTCTGCAGAACTGCAAAACCTGTCCGTATTATTTTTTTTAAAACATACTCATTCATAACCAATTGCATGGCAGCCAACGAGGCTGAAAGGTCAACAGGAATCACCTGAGTTAGTGGAATTAGGAGCCAATGAGATCTGCAGGAAAGGAAGGGCTGTAATATTCTTCTGCAAAAACTTATTTCCAGGGAAAAGAAACCGTTCAAAAACCCAGGAGAATGGGGACATAACTAAACAGCTGCACTCTGATGAGATTACTCTGTTTAGTTTCAATTAGGCAGGCATTGACCACCTGTGAGATAGAGGCCAGAAACAAAGGAGCCAAGCAGAATGCATCTTACTGGTAATGCAGGAAGTCTACGAGACTATAGATGAGAACATACTCTCTTATGGCTGAGAGTCAGTTAACCTTGACCAGTGGGAAAGACAGTTACTGTTCCTTCAGCTGGACGCTACAGATTCCTTCCTTTTCCACGGGAATGCACATATTCTTTATGAAAGACAGTAGTTAGCTACATACGTCACGCATTCAAACAAAATTTAGCCAGTGGTACAGCGTGCAGCTGACTGAAGAGATTCTCTGCATTTGCCCTGAGGAGCCTGACTCAAAGAAGAACAATCTGAACAGACTGAGTCACACCCTTTGTCACGGTCTCATGGGCACCACAGGTCATGTGCACTGTGTGGCCGTCATTACCATGTAATGCATTTGCAGATATCATGAATGAACTTTTTGCCTTTTCACGTGACAGAAACCCAGTTGGATCCCGTGCTGAGGGAGAACCAGGAAGAAGGTGGCTGTAAAGAGAGTAGGCAGTACTGCAGACTGCATTAGCAGCACTCCTTAAAGGCAGCACAGTCTATCCTACCACCTCTGTGTGGCCACAGACTTTAAGAAGGTTTTGTATCTAAGTACTACGCAGTTCTAATCCACAGAGCACCTCCTGGCACTACCACAGTGCAGAGAGGACTGCTCCCCAGGTTCACCCATAGCTAACGCGCGTGAGGAGGGATCAGAGTTGCTACCACACTGAAACACAGCCACAGAGCCTGAAGACTGCACACGTATCGCAGCAGTCAGTGCTCTGCCCTCCTCCTGGCCCTGCAGCAGCTGCCTACTGGAGGGGGTCCCTATCAGCCTTCAGTTATGTCCCACCCATCACTGTGTGCTGAATCAATTTTTTCATCCTTCTTCCCACCCACCCACTGTTAGATGATCATTTTTAACCACAAGTCCCGATTACTTGACATGACATTCACCTAAGCAGGAGATGAACCTTTTCAAACCAAAGATCAGCCTTGGAACTCACCCTGTATGGTTTTAACCACCTCCTGTAACAGTGGAGCCCTGGCAGTAAGCCTGCACCTTTCAGTTAATGACGAGCAGGGAAACGTGCTAATTGAGATCACCTGGTGCTCTGCGGTCTGCACTGAGGTGTCTAATGCTCATTGTGTTGTTTGAGATACTGGCTATCAAGTGAAGCTCACGTGGCTATCATGTGAAGGCATCAGACAACAGCCGAGACCAACTATAGGAAATGGAGTGGAAGGTGCTGTTAGCATTCCCCTCTCCCAGGATCCAATAAATCCAAACCTGTTCATCCCCAGAACATGGTTCCCCTCCCTTCCCCAGTAAATCTAAGTTTTGTTTGATGAATCCGAGCAACCGTCCCTGTTCCTTCTTGCCACAGCAGCAGAAAAAATTCTCACTGTTCTATGAAAAATGGGATTGCAACTCCAGTACTCCTCAGAAGGCCAACAAGCTATAGATCACAGCAGGGAACAAGTTCTCCAAACAAACTGGAACATGATGACCTTCAGGGCATGATTATGGAAAAGCTGATCTTTATGACAGGAGGTTTGCACTAGGTAACCTTTAGAGGTACCTTCTAGCACTATTTTCTGTGACTTTGCTTGCAAAAAAACCCAACATTTATTAGACGTTATTTGTAGTAATAAAGGCAGAGCTTGTGTTCCTAGATGGTGCATGCAATATATTGGCTTGCTAAATCGATTTATTACTTACACAAGGTTATCTGTGCTATCTGGTTACTAATACATGATTTAGATTACTTGGTAACAGTATTTAAAATTTTATTCACAGGACTAGCATTGATAAATAACCAAAAACCCTCACTCTTTTTAGTCGGTGGCTAAGAAACTGCTTTCCAACATTTTCCTTCTACTACTGTATGAAACGATATACTGCACAAGAGATTCTTGCTAGGGTTCATAGGCAGAATAAACACACTATGAAAACCTCCAAGTTTACACGAACTTTTTTTTTTTCACTCCAGAAAAATCCAGATAAAAATGCATTCACGATATATTTTTTCCTTTATATTGCACAGGAGGGGGGAAGCTATCTCATGCTATTCGTGTTTTCTTTTAATAACCAACCATCAGTATTTTTGAAAGAACATTTTCAGGCCTCAGATTGTTGAAGCCATGTTTCAAAGTCAGCCATATCTCCTCTGACATTCTCAAAACAGATTATCACATCCCGTATTTCTTTTCAGGCCAGATACTTCTTCCCAGCCAGCCAGTTGTTTGAACATCTAGCTTTATAAAAAGATTTTGCTCATGCAGAAAGAATCTACAAGAAGAGAGAAAAAGAAGGGCAGGAAGCAAGCATTATTTATGGCTCTAACTTGGGAAGATGGGCAACAGAGACAAACAACAACAACAACAACAAACCAAGAATCAGCTGGGATCATTATGGCTCATGTCTTTCAAAGATGCAAATTTGCAAAACCTGGTGGCCTGCAAGCCAGGAAGGGTGGTTTTTTTTCATGATCATGTGGGACACTTGCAAACGGCCACCATGTTTATGGGGTATATGAAGCTGTAGCTCTACACAGAGCTGGACACTGGGCAGACATTTTGGTGTATGGTGGAAGTGGAGGGATTCGAAGAATTGTAGGGGTGGGAAGGGACCTCTAGAGATCATTTAGTCTAAACTCCTTGCTAAAGCTGTTTCCATACAGTAGGTTACAAAGGAAAGTGTCCAGGTGGGTTTTGAATATCTCCAGAAAAGGAGACTCCACAACCTCTCTAGGCAGCCTGTTCCTGTGCTTCACCACCTTCAAAGTACATTTTTTTTCTTCACATTTGTATGGAACTTCCCGTGTTCCAGTTTGTGCCTATTGCCTCTTGTTGTGTCATTGGGCACTGCTAGAAGAACCTGGCTCCATACACTTGACTCCCACCTATTAGATATTTATAAGCATTGGTAAGATCCCCCCTCAGACTTCTCCAGGCCAAACAATCCCAGATTCCTCAGCCTTTCCTCATAAAGGAGATGTTCCAGGCCTGTAACCACCTTTGCAGCCCTCTGCTGGACAATCTATAAAAGATCCCTATCTTACTTGTACTGGGGAGCCCAGAACCAGACACAGTACTCCAGACATGGCCTCACCAGGGCAAAATAGAGGGGGAAGACTACCTCCCTCAGCCTTCTGACCACACTCTTTTTAATGCAACCCAGGACACCATTGGCCTTCTTGGCCACAGGGGCGCACTGCTGGCTCACGAACAACCTGTTGTCAACCAGGACACCCAGGTCCTTCTCAGCAGAGGTCCTCTTCAGCAGGTTAGCCCCTAACCTGTACTGATGCATTTGGTTACTCCTCTCCAGGTGCAGGACTCTACACTTGCTCTTGTTGAATCTCATCAGGATCCTTCCTGCCCAACTCTCTAGTTTGTACAGGTTGCACTGGATGACAACACAGCCTTCAGGTGTGTCAGGAACTCCTCCCAGCTTTGCATCATCAGCAAAATTGCCAATGGTGGACTCAATCCCTTCATCCTGGTAACTGATGAAGATGTTGAACAAGACCAGACCAGCAGTGGCCACTGGGGACCAGCACTAGCTAAAGACCTCAGGATTGTATTAGAGTAGCTGCCTAGAGTGACAATGAGTTAAGGAAGTACCAACAGCCTTTTGTCAATGATGACATCACCAAGGGAGAGGGAAAGGTGAGTTTATTTACAGGCCAGAAATATATATTTATGTTTGTGTTCTACTAAGCATATTTGAACGTTAACCACAATGGATTTTAACAGTGATTTTCACTCAGTTACAACATTAGCAAGTGTTAGTTTCTCTACAAAGAGAGAACAAACAAATATATGTCAGGTTATTTCTTGACTCACAGATAGCTCACTTTATGATAGCTTATATATCAGTCATGCATTCAATCAGAGCCCAGATTATTTTCTATATAAAATGACAGGGTGTTGCAAGAGAATTTGCACCGGCCACAACAATCTCCATTCACATCTCCAGGCTCCTGAATTACTTAAATCTGTCTGTAAAGTACCCTAACGTATTAGAAGTAGAATGGGAAACATCTGTGAAGAATCTAAAAAGCTGCTGCTAATAATACCTAGTAAAGGTATTAACTTTTAACTAACACATCTGGAAGAGAGTAGCAGAAGGACTTGATGTCTCATAAATAACCACATCTTGTGTAATCACAGTAACCATTTAAATCTCAGAAACAACTGGGCGACAGATTACTAAGCACGTGCATACATTATTAAATATATCTATGCTCAAGGAAATCCCTACAGCATATTTTCTCTGAGTGCCGCACGCAGAGCCTCACACACAGGCAGGTTTGTTCACATCAGTGCCGCACCCCACCAGCTATAGGGAAAAGGGAAGACGCTTTAGGGATGGTTCTAACAAAGGGCTCTGTGAGTAATTATCTCCTCACATAGTCATGGAAATCAGAGATAAAACACATTCATTTTGCCATAATGCTGCTTTCCTAACCTTACTGATGTAGAGGGGAAAAAAGGAAAATAATGGTATCCAGTCAGGGGTTTGCTTGGTGCTAAATGAAGCCTCCTTTTAATTTCATTTCTTTATATGGCTCTGGGGGCTATAATGCTTTTGGTAAAAAAAAAACTGAGTTGCTAAAGCATAATTTATGATTCCATGAATCTCACAGTCCATACTAAGCTTTTAGATTTATTCTACAGTTTGAGGCCATTTTGGCCATTCTAAGACAATACATTTTGTGGCATCTGTATTTTCTATCATAAATTCTACTCAGATTATTACATACGTATATAATACATATAATAGTACGTATTATTACATATAAACCTATGTAAATAGATGTAATACATCTCTGTATCTTCACATATATCCTTGCATATGAATTATATCACATATAATAAATGTTATGTATTTGAATGTCCATATACAATTATATACCCCTTTCTCACAGTATGCTACAAAATTCACTGTACTGTCTACATAACAAGCAATAATAGAGTATGTGGGTTTTTTTGTGTATAATTTTGTGTATGATGTATTTGTGGCTTGATAAATGACTACATTTTTCCTGTTCCATATGTATTTAATTAAATTGCAATGAAAAGAGTGGCACACCATCTGAAAATGGGAATATCTGAATAATGAACCTGTTATAATGTACCATGACTCCCTAACATCTAAACCCAATATTTCATCACAGAATTGCAGGGGTTGGAAGGGACCTCCAGGGATCATTGAGTCCAACCCTCCTGCCAAAGCAGGTACTGTGCAATAGGTCACACAGGTAGGCGTCTAGACAGGTCTTAAATATCTCCATAGGAGGAGCTCTACAACCTCTTTGGGCAATGTGTTCCAGTGCTCCATCACCCTTACAGTAAAGAAGTTCTTCCACATGTTAGTATGGAACTTCCTATGTTCAAGTTTTAGGCCGTTACTCCTTGTCCGATCGCTACACAACCGAGAAGAACTTGGCCTCATTCATCTGCCTACCACTTCCCTTTAGAAATTTATAAACAAAATATATTCGTAGGTATTTATATTCAAAGGCAGTATACAGACTTGATCCACATGGGTATGTTTGCCTTTCAATCAACACATGGAGGAGCTGTTGAAAATTTTCTGTTAAATGCCCTCTAACATCTGTTGAATAATTCTTTGAGAAAAATGAAACCAAAACAGTATATTTAATAGGTGTTTTTTCTTTGTGTCTCTTTCATATATGCATTCATAGGTATACACTAATATATCACTCCCTAAAAAATCAACAGAAATATTCAAATTACTTTGGTTGGAAGGTGAATTTAATTCCTAAAGGTACAACCACCCAGATGCCCTACTCTGCTGCCTGTGCTAAAAGTGAAACTAATATAAAAGATTCCAAATGTACTGGAAAAGTAAAACAGGGAAGAAAAAATATGCAAGAATAAATATGGAAAACCAGACGCAAACATACACACAACAAACAAAAGCAGTGTGTCTTTGTGCTGTAGTAAGGCAGCATCTGAACTCATATTTCTGCTTGGTTTTCATCCCACCAGAACCCTAATCAACAAAATGATAACCATGTATTACAGGCTGCCTACTTACTGTTAACGTACACTTAATCCTGCCAACGCTGGTTCTACAGAAAACATTATCAGTTTGCAACCATAAATGAACAAAATTACCATCTGCACACTGAAGAAAAGAATTGCAAACATAATTATATCTCTTACATGTTGTAAGTACACAGTTGTTTTAAATTTGGACTTATAACCTGTTTTTCAAATAACAGCTTCAGTCTGCTTCCAAGTCACTGAGGTAATGGCTATAATAAGTAGCTATACCTCCTAATCAGAGAATGTCACAATAACCACAGTACATCTATCTATCTAATCCTTTTTGGCCATGTTATTACGGTTTATGAGCAGTTTTACCACCCATATGTTATGCTGTCATGCTCTTCCAAAAGCTAGTTATTAGGATTAACTAGAGAAAGTGAAATATGAGTGCCTGTATAAATTGCAGAGCTGACTGCTGTAAAAAGCAAGGTGTTCTAGGTCAGAGGAAGCGGTGTCATGCATTGTAGGGCACGCCACTTATTTCAGCAGCAAATCCACAGATTCTGCTTTGGCCTCTGTGATGCTTCCTGACTCATTGCCACAGTTGGCTCTGTATGGAAAACAACAGCTGACCCTCATTTATTTTTGCACCACTAATATATGCCATGGACATCTGTACAAAAATAGTAGAATCAACCCTTCTTCTCAGCAATTTTTAAGCCAGATGCTATAATGACCAGGTTATTCACATAACCAAGACGTCTATACCTTATGAGGAATTACTGATAGCCCTTTCTGACCTTAAGAATAAAATACTGAGGACTACTTCCATTAGGATGAAAAGTTCATGATGAAATCCGTCATCCTCAAATAAAGATGCCTTTGTTTTGGTAAAACATATGAGAGGTACATACTGGGATATAACTACTCAGGCAAAAATACAATGAAAAACAAAACACTCTGGGATTTGTGACCTACCATGAACTGCGACTTGCTCAAGTACCAGTACTGTAAAGCTGTTCTGAAAAGAAAACAAAAACAAACAAAACCTCCAAATCTGTGATTTGAAAACAGAAATGTTATACACAAAACAGAGGAGGCAATTATCATCCTCTCCTCAGCGCTGAGGAAGCTCCAGCTGGTCTGTAGGGCACTTGAAGCAATAGCGGAGAAATTGGAGAGAATCTGGAAAAAAGCAATGAGTTCTTAAAGCTTTGACCAGGAAGGATAGCCTGAAAGATGGGATTTCATATTCTCAGTGAAAAGATGCCAGAGAAATGTTCTTGTAAATGAGAACAGTGCTGCTGCTCTCTGTGTTCAGATTAAAAACTGCTGGTTTAAATTGCAACAGAATAACTAGAATCATAGAATCATTCTAATAAGAAAGATCTTCTGACTAATTAACCCACTAAGGATGAAAGTGAATTACTGCACGCAGTCCACTTCACTGCAGATTCTAAGGAAGCATCCCTAAAGAGACAATCTAACTATAAATAATTCTCCACCTGAGCTGAAGTGGGTCATCTTTAGAGAGCTCTTCCAGCAGGAGCAGTGTAAGAACTGTAGTCAAGTGCTTGGCCCCTTTCCTCTTTAGCACATCTTCCTGCCTCAGCCAAACAAGAAGGGCTGCAGAGCCTGGCACTCCCACCCAACTGCCTAGAAGAGGCATCCTCGGAACGTCTTACAGCCTTGTATTTCGGACTGGGAAAACAGGGCCGCATAGCAGAGCTCAATGACAACATCTCCATCTTTCTGCAAAACCAAACAATATATTTTCTTCTATCCCTTTGTCAGCACACATTCCAGAAGCCCTTTCTTATTTCTTTCAGGGCCATCTTGCTGCTGTTTCTGGAGCTGGTCCTCTCTGTTACCATTTCCACACCCTGTCTGTCCTGGACTCCCAAGTCTTCAAGAACCTTTCCAGCCAAAAAAAATCTCCAGGTGGACTGTGGGGAGAAGTTTGCTGCTTTTAAAGGAACCTGGCTAAACGTCCTCTTGACATCTAACCTGCCCATGAGGGTTTGCTTCTACCCACAGTCTGCTATGATATATTCTATCAGCAGGACACTAAAACATTTCTATGACATCTCTTGCTATGCTATTAGAATGGCAATTTCAGTACTGGGAGTATTGAAAGTTCACACATTGCTACAGAGCAGACTCTTCTCCGTTGCCAATTTTCAGTATCCTTCCTTTCTGACACCCACACCTTCAGATGTCTCTTCTGCTACTGTAGAATGATCCATCCGAAAGAAGATGAAGCAGGTAAACTGTCTGAGCCAAGACCTTTTTTGTAACTTCTTCTGAGATTCAGGAGAGATCTTTTCCCTATCGAGCCCCAGGGAGCTTCATTCTGCACAGGCTCAGCACACGTACTAGAGATATGAAGCTAGCCCCAAGCTGTAGACAGAACAGCGTCCATACCAGTCCTTTGATGACCTTATACATTGAGTGAGCCCACAGCTGGCTGCTGAAGCAAACGGGATGCCAGCCGATGATGCACAGCTTAACCGCTGTGTGTTTGCAGTGCTGTCCCTGCTAATGAGGTAGGCTGCTGTGCTGTGCAATAGCTGAAGTTTCTATGGAGCTTTTATCTTCAGCTTCAGTGAGTTACAATAATTCAGCCTGGTTGTGCAGAATATGTTCATCGCTACTGATAGGTACCAAATAAAAGAAAGCGTAGCTTCTTGGACAGCCACAGGCAGAATAATTAATTTCCGACTATTTCTAGCATCTTGGTATTGAAGTACTAGCTAGAATAGAGCGATGCATGGAACTTTTATTGCTTTGAAAAATTAAGGTTAAGTGCCTCACAAATACAAGGGGTCACTCTTCCAGCTCCTTCAAATCGCTCACAGTAGGTACGTTTCTATGCTATAGCTTGAATAAATCCTGAGTCCAGTCCCTCTTGCTGAGTAATTTTACAGCATCTTGTAATCTACACAGCAAAAACAGGAGGAAGATCACATATGGACGTTAATGTGATTTTAAGGGCTCTCTGCAGCTAGAGCTACAATGAGGTCTTTGTTCTTACTAGTCTTTGAAATACTGGGAAATACTTGTATAAGTAATTACATTACTGTGGTCAAAACAAAAGCTAAGCACTGCATTCTTTTTGGTGTCTGTTTGCTCGTTTATGAGTCTGAAGTAGCAGTTCCATAAACTCTTACTCATGAGAATACATCACAGAAGCTGTACTGCAGATACACCTTTAGTATTCTGTTCCTTAAAAAAGAAAACTAAAAGCAGCACAAAAGAGTACTAAGCACTATATGTTGTAATAAACATTCATCTGTGTAGGTGTATGAGAAGATGGGCAGCATCTGGTATTCCGCAGTAGAAACTGCAAGTAGAGCCACAGGTGGGGTGACAGCTTAAAGTATTTGATTTAAACAACCTTGACTGAGGGGAGAAATCCCAACCTGGTGAGTTAATCCTTCAGAAGGTCAAAAAAAATCCACCACCACCAATCATCATTCCAAAAAATGTTCCTCTGAAAGAGCGTAGCCTAGTTAGCATTGATGCTTTCCAGCAAAGGTTTGCATTGATGCTTTCCAGCAAAGGTTTGGTAGCAGCCAGAGGTAGCTGGCTTTTTACCTTCACAGTCTGAAAGCAGGAAGGCGGGCAGGAAGAACTGGCTTTTCTGCATCACAGAATCTAGAACGTGAGCTGAAAGGTCTAGAGGGCATCCGCTCACAATCAACTGCTACAGATGTATTAACGACAAAAAAGGGATTGCCAGGACGTTTTCCCCTCTTAGATATCACAATGAAAAAGAGGAAAGAGCTGCCCATTAAGCAAGATCAACACCTGACCCTCAGTAGAGGCTCCCAGACCTGCAGTACATTCTGCAACAAATAACAGCTTTCCAGCGCAAAGATTTCAAGTGAGTGAAAATGAACAATAAGCACATCTAGGGCACCGTACCCATAGAGCTACACATTATCAGAGCATGAGATTTTTCAACATGAGCAACGTGCCAAAAGGCTACTCTGCCCTACGCATTCATGCCCTGCTTGGATAAAAATGACTTCCCTGACATTGCAGCTTTGCATTTGGAGGAGGCTGGTAGGGAGTTACAGGCATTACCCCCAGCAGAAGGCAGCTGGCCAAAGGCATGCAAATACAGTGTCTATCCTGCTCCCATTCCAAGGAAGCAGGAACTGACTTGGAATCACCTCCAGCACTGAAGCCCCTGGAGAACAATCTCCTTTTAGAGAGCCCAGGCATGTCAGGAGAGTGTACTTTGATCTGTACCCCTCAGGGCTGTGACACAGAGTGATGAAACATACAGAATGACAGAATTACAGGGGTTGAAAGGGACCTCTGATGATCCCCAATTCCAATCTCCCTGCTAAGGCAGGCTGCAGTATTTAAGTACCCTTCTGACCATTACAGGCTTATCTATTCATCATAATCTGGTCTGTCTTAATGATAGAGATCCACTCGGCATGACTTTGTTGCATCCTGCCAAAGATTAAGAGTACAGGTTTCTTCCCAGTCCATGACTCCCATGCAGTAACACTAGGTGGTACCCAGTAAAGCCTTAGCTGCTGCTATAAAATGAAATAAAATGGCCAATAAGCACTATTTTTAACCACAAAACTTGTTACTCATTATGCAGTAGATGCTTCTGTCATTCTCCAAGGGAAAAATGCCTAATTGCTTACATTATATCTCACTGGATACATAACAAAGACAACAAGCCAGGCTATTGAAGGATGAAAATAACCATCCTAGCAACACATGGTAAAGAGACTGACCTTAAAAGAGTGGTATTTATTCTAAAGAAATGTGAATTGTAACAGGAGTTTTGAGAAAAGCTCTGGCAATTAAGGACATTTTTTTTATTTACATCAAGAAAGTCACTTTTTCTAAATCCTATTTGCTCAATATTGTTCTGCTCCAGCATGCAGGGGTGGAAAACAGTGCCATGTAAGACTGACGGAATCCCAATTTGTTTCATTTTTTTCCCCCCTCTATAATATTCTCTTTACGGTGCTCTTTGGGACTATAATTCAGTGTAATACAGAAAGATAGTTCTCTGAAAAATGACAGTGGCCATCACTTACCTTTGATCATATGATTTGACAAAATATCTAGCATATGTAAGTACCCGCATAAATATATATACCTTGTCTTCAATTCAATGAACAATGGTACAAACCTGTGCCTTCTTCCTTTCTGATGACTGCCCCACACTCACATACATTTACACGGAGAGCATACAATAATATCATCGTACAAATAATAATAGTAACAAAAATAAAAGGAGGGTGGCATTACATTTCTGTGAGCATGATGGATCACTCAGTACCTATTTCTCAGACATCCTGCCTGTCCTCTGCACGCACAACTTGCAGAACTCCAGAACAGCTGCTGCTGATTGGTAGTCTATAAATCTGCACACCCATAAATGTGTTGGATGTGCTTGGTTATCTGTCAGATATGCAGAAAGGTAATGGTGTGGCACACATTAGGATTCATGAATGCACTTTTTGTAGTGCTTTTTTTCCCCCAGAGGTATACTCAGGCCAAATCAACGGCCTCGAGAAAGCAGAGATGATGCAGCGCACAGCTTGGAAATCCATTCATGAGAGAAAGTGACACTAAAGATTAATTGGGTATCTGTACTTTCTGGAGCCACAGTTGACATTTTTGTGGAGAGGCACCTGTTAACGTGCATGTATTTACCAGGCTGGAGAAAGGGGGTTATAACTTGACTTCAAAACTTCATATTTGCTATTTACAAAGTAAACGTTTAAAAGACTCTACAGTCATCGTTCCACGCATGCAAGAACGGCGATGGACTAATATTACTGTTAAAAGGTTCAGAGTAATGACTACTTGCTAAAGACAGTATAAGCAGAGAATACTTTCCTACGAATTAAATGCAAGTACTTCGATACGTGACTGTGCAAGCACATTTAGTTACTATTAACATACTCATTACAATATAAAGCCTGAATTTTTTCCTGAAACGGAAGTGGGGCAGAAAGCAGGGTTTCCACGCTGGGGGGTGGAAGAGGGACTAGAAAGCTTGGCGAGGCATGAAAAAATTGAACGGAAAGGACAGAGTTGGGCAATGACAGCAGTACAGCGTTTGCAGCCCACAGAGGCTGCAATCATCTGCAGTGACAGCGCGGTGCGTGAGCCCCCCGGGGCAGTGCGCTCCGGTGAAATCAATTTGTCAGGAGCAGCGCTGCCTCCTCCCTTCTGCGGAGGCCAAGCGGAGCGGGGGACAGCTGGGGCGCACAGCTGTCTCGCTGCAGCAGATCAATTAGAACATCAAAATTCATCTGCTAATTAGCAAGCGTGTACAGAGGGGAAAGAAACCACCCCGAAATGAATCATTTCCATGTATTAATGAATTCGGTGACATCCCAAATTTATAGCCCAGCCCAACAAGATGTACGGCCATGTGCGTCGCTGGCGAACAAGAGGAGACGATTCTAAGGCTGCAAAAGGTGAATTTGCTACCAAAAGGTAAAACAAACCTCACTAACACTAAGAATTTGTACTGCCACTATCAGTGAAGGAAGGCTTACACCACAGTTATCAGTGTCTGGTCACAGAGTAAACAGCTCTACTTTTTTGTATTAGCTGACATGATATTGCTGGAAGATAAGGGATGGAACAGGCCATCCAGAGAGGCTGTGGATGCACCATCCCCCAAGGTGTTCAAGACCAGGTTGGATGGAACCCTGGGCAGCCTGGCCTAGTACCAGATGTGGAGGTTGGTGGCCTTGCCTGTGGCAGGGGGGTTGGAACTTGATGATCCTTTGGATCCCTTCCAACCCAAGCCATTCTATGATTCTATGCTGCGAGCTGATAGGAGTGGGACCAGGGAAATCACAGCAAGCCTGACATACTGCTTGCATTCTAACACACTCTGCAATAGAGGAATGGGCCTCAGGTCAGCAATTTTTACCCTTGCTTTTCTTTATTTTTATGTTTGACCTTAGCGTTGCTGTTAGAATGATGCTTGTTGTTTATTCGCATGTTGCAATGTCGCCAAGGGGTGTTCTTACAACACAACTTGGCCAAAGTCAGCTGCTGCTCCAACAGCGTTTCAAGGCTTAGTAGGACAAGGTCACCATTCTTTTTCCTGACAGTTTTAGTGTGCTTAGCAGAAACAAATAAATAAATTCATGACTACTTTCTGCATCTAAGCTTAGAGTGCAGTTCTTATTTCTTTCTCCTGTAGTTTCCAACTCAAAGAAAAGCCATGCACATTGATTTATTAGCAAACACAGAAAATCAGTTTTTGCATTTGGGAAGTGCATCAGTAGCCTCCCAGCTCACACCCAGCTCAGCCACCACAGCTGAGATGCAATGGACTCAAACAGCTCTTCTCAGGCCAGTGAGCACAAACTCTTTGTTCCTGGAAGTTTGTCTGAAAGCGCTCTGAGGATGGTTATGTTGTCAGGAATGATTAAGGAATGAAAACATTGGTGTGCAGAAGACTAAGACAAAATGACCTCCCAGAAATAGCAGCATAGGAAGGGAAACTATAAAACTGGCATGAGCAATTTAGCCTACTCCTTATTTGAAGCAGCTTATTCACTATAAATCAATCCACTCTCCCAAGGTGTTTACTTTTTAACACTTCATTTTCTTGCAACTGTAAGTACATGTGAATATTAGGACATCTGGGGATTGGGGTTTGGGACACTGGACACTGGGAGGGGTTTGGCCTCTTCTCCCAGGCAACAGACAGGACCCGAGGAAATGGCCACAAATTGTGCGAGAGGAGATTTAGATTAGACATAAGGAAAATCTTTTTCTCTCGAAGAGTGTGCAGGCACTGGAATGGCCTGCCCAGGGAAGTGGTGAAGTCATCATCCCTGGCAGTGTCCAAGAGGCATCTGGATGAGGAGCTATGATATATGGTTTAGTAGCTTGTGGTAGCAATGGTAGTGGGAGGATGGTTGGACTAGATGATCTTGGAGGTCTTTTCCAACCTTGTGATTCTATGATTCAGCATCAAATGACCAACCATGAAACATTTTTTAAAAATACACTGCATTAACCTGCAGCATGTAAAAGCCACAACACACACACAATACCTACTTGTTAACATAGTTTCCAACATGACATACAGGCGCTGACTGCTTACCTTCCTCTTCGTTAGTTGCCTCACCATGAATTTTCCTCTCCTTTCTTTTCTTTCAGTGACAGTCATTAAAACCAAAATTGCATTAGATGGCTGAAAACACACAGCAATGACCATACAAGAGGAACTGAATTCCCTGTGGGAATGCAATGAAAAGTTACTGCTACTTCTGCAGCAGTTAAACAAACGTCCATAGAGAGCCATGTCCATTCTCATCTACTGAAGGAGATGAGCTGAAAGTCAGTCATGGAGGAGGTGAACCAAGAGCATAGTCCCCTACTTACTTTGAGATAATGAACAGCATGTATGAAACTTATTTAATACACGGGAAAAGTTTTATCATCACCTTTATTTCTTTTCAAATCCCACACTGGACTTTCATCTAACACTAATCTGCATTACACCCAATAAAGCAAATGTATGAGAAGGAGGCATGCGACCCATCAAGTTTTACAGCTCTAAGCTGCCATTTAGTTCTAAATTTTTTCTTAAGTGAGGATTGCTGAATACAGCAAGAACCAAGCTCTAATATATATTCCATTAGAAGCAGTCCAGAGAAAGTCACATTCTTCTTATCATATTACCTCAGTTACTGGCAGAACAGTATAATTATGATTTGCATTGAAGTGGCCTACAAAATGAATTTAATCAAATTTTAATATAAAATATAGTCACTTAAAGCATTTTCCATTCAATAGCTTGTTCAGTCAAGATGCTGTTCAGGGGAGGAAGAGCACAGATATCATTCCTAGTAACAAAACAGTGGTATTTTTTGAGTCGAAAATGGCATCAGGGTGCTTAAACAGACACTAAACGATGCATTGATGCCACTGCTTTTGTGCTGCACACTGTAAATAATTTTGCGTGTAGAACTGCGTGGGCACTTTCAGTCTCTTATGCTTAAAATTCAAAGTCATGGAAAACTCAGTACGTGAGTACTTTTAACAAGGAATAAGTCATTTACTTGGTAAGAAAACTGCTCTCCTGCATGTACTCATGAGATCCAAATAGTTGGGTTTTGTTCTGCAGGACACTGGTGCAAACTCAGAGCATTGTCACTGAAAGCACACCAGCCGCTGGAATTTTCCACTGTTGTGACTGAGCTTGTCTGCTGATTAGATTGTAAGCAGATGCCTTGAAGGTGCACTGCGTCCCATTGATTAGATCTCAGGTAACCCCAAATGCAAGGAGACTCTGTGCACGTGTGTAACATTTTCACTACATGGATTGTTTCCAAAGAATGACTTATAAACCATTTTTTGCAAGCATTCAGAAATATACGAAAGACACTAGACATGAGATGCACTAGATAAACTCACATACAAATGCCTTCCTTAAGTTCCCTACTGCAGACAGCTTCAGCAGCACATAAACTTGGATTTGCTGCTCTTTAGTTGATGGTTTTAAGGCTTCAGCAAAGTCCTCACACTCTGCTAACTCAAGAAGAGATGTAATGGGATAAAAAAAATGTAATGGAAAGCTGAATTTTAGCTTACAGCATCTGAGGACCCAGATATGCAGTTTACATCTATTTGCAACATTTTAGTCATTTGACTATCCCTAGCAGTTTATGAGATTTCTCTTGATTGTGGATTAAGTCCATGAGTGCCTTAGATACTATTCACATTTTTTGAGATTTTTTTTTTAAAAACCCTGTCCATCTGCTACTCTCCTAGGGCTCTCATCACATCTCTTACTTCCTCATGGCATCTGTCTCCTTTATCCTTTCCTTATGCTAGCTCCATTTGCTCTTTTTCCCTTGTTTTCTTCTGTTGTTTTAATTTATTTTTGGTTTCCATCTGCTACGTCTGACCATCTTTGTTTCCTTATTCTCTCTCCTTTCCACCCTCACAGCAACACCAGAACTCCACACCCCACCACCCTGTCTCCGATAGCGTTCTGCTCAGCAGTAACTTGCATTCCATGTCCACCTTCTACATTACACCCCAGTTCAGTGCTACATCAAGGTCTTGGGCGACACCACTCCTATCTATACACCTCATCTATCAACCTCTTTCTTTCCCTCTGTCCCCACTTTCATTTTCTCTGGAATGCTTTATTCAACTGACCATAGCCAGCAACAGCATCCTGATAACCAGCCCTGATGACTTTGCTTGTTCTCAGCTTACTCCTGCATGCTTTTGCTTTCTTTGCCTTTGAGCACCTAGGTGTATCTTCCTGTATCTTCGTGTTTCACTTTCTTCATTCTCAACTCCTGTTCTACTGCCTCATCACAAACCATAGCGACAATTTGTACATCCCTCATCCATGTTTTAATAAACACAGTTTGAAATGCTCCATTTCTGACCCAATGAAGTCTGGCTTTTCTACAAATTCCTGCCCTTGACGAAGGTTCTTTTAGATCAGTCTTTTAACTCATATCCTGGCCATCCAACCGCCCTCTGAAATGTCAGCCAGCTCTTCCTCCGAGAAGTCACCTACTTTTTTTCCCCTACCCCTTCATTTCTTACTTAAGAGGACAATCCTCACTTTTGTCCATGGTTTTCAGAAGATGTGTGTCTTGTATGTTTACCTTCTGCATCTTATTTTCTCATTATCCAGAAACTGGGCTACTGTGCTGACATTATTGATTTATCTCTGTCACGCAGAGCCATCTCCTTTTCTTCAGTCTGTATTTTGATATTTCAATCTGACATATCCTGTATTGATTGGCAAGTTCAGGAAGAACAGAGATGAAGTGCATTAAACCTATCTGCTATTCTTCCTTGAACACCGCAAGGCAGGCTCTACCATCCTGTGAATTACCCATCTTTGAAGGGAACATCACCTCCAACTGTACCCCTAGTGTGACTATTCTGTAGCTATCTCCTGATTTTGCAAACGGGCCTCAGAAATGACTTTTTTAAAATTTTATCTTCATAGTCCATATTTGCATGGTCTTTTTTGGTCTTTTTGCTAGTTCTTACAGCTCTTTGTGCTCTTCAGATCATACATAAATTCACTAATTGTGATCTTGGGGTCGTACTCAACAATACTAGATGCATTTGCAGTCGGAAAATTTTCAATGCAGACCACTTGAGTTTTGCTCACTATTTATCTACCTAAGGGGTAAAAGAGGCAGGCAAGTGAATGAGGGACAGATTCATACAATCTGCAGTTGGACTTGATCTTAAAGGTCTTTTCCAACCCGAGCAATGCTATGATTCTATAGCTAGACCTTGGGACATTAAGTCCTTTTATCCAATCTAGGGAACTGAAACATGGAAAAAAAAAAAGTTAAATTTAGAAGGACGAGAACAAATGAAACAAAGTGTGCTCAGTAAAGGGACAAATGGAAAAGAAATGCAAGGCACGGAACAAATCAAAGAAAACTGGAGCAAAGACTTCAATGCATGGAAGACAGACAAATGGAACGGTCTGTTTCACTGACTGCTCAATATTTTTTTCTATCCATTTTACACCAGTAGGCTAATAGCTGGGCTGGCTTACCCACGATAGCCTTGATGACTGCATTGACAAGACTTACATGATTTACAGCATATCTGCTTTTATGGAACGGCTGGATAAGCCCTTCCATTAACAATACTAATCAGATAAAGTATTGCTAATGGATGACCCTGCATCTGGTTAGGATGAACTGTTCTGCTTAGTATGTGTATGCTGTATTCCTCATGCAAGATCAAGATGTCACTGCCATAAATTTAGACATTATGTTTGGAAAAATTGTTTATAATTTATTCTCTGCATCTGCTACAACTTCGACAAACAGTGAGCTGTTTCTTTGTTCTTGTCCTTAAACCAGGTCACTCTCATACATTGCTAAAGGTTTTGATGACCCAAACAAGAAAGAAGAGAGCAAAGTGTAAAGATACAATAGGAATGAGTATATACATTCACTTTTATCTTCTGGTTTAAAGGAGATGTGGTTAAAAAGCATGTCCCTATAATCATATTTCTAGGTAAAATATACTCTGAAACTAAAAGTATAATAGCCACTTGACAGATATGCTGCATAAAACCATGATGCCCAGAGCGTCCATCCTTTCATGCAGCTATAAAATATTTAGAGTACACAGTGTTTACAGGCAGTTAATAGAGAGCAGTGATAAATTTCTTCCAGAAAAATCTTGTCCTGTGAGCATTATAGAAATGAGGGAAATCTTAACAGGTGCAGCATCCACAACATTCGCATGCCAAGAGATCCCCCCCCACAATGCTCTTCTCCACAAGAAGAATGGCAAGTGTGCCAAGGTCTGTTTCCCCCCCGTCCCATTTATCACTAGTCCAGTGTATGCTACCCAGAAATATTTTTACAGCATTTCTTTTCAGTCAATGCAAATCTCCCTTACTGGAAGTACAGATAACAGAACTTGGTCAGCTTTCTCCTCTATTGCATAGTAACTTGCAAAAAGAGAGCATGACATCACCAATTTAGGGCTGCAACATTTTATATCCATCTTATAGAGTAAGTGCAAAGACAGTTATGGCTTAGAAATCAACTAATTGGTGAAGAAGTAGTCGGTGCTTATGCGTTTTTGATCCTCCCAATATATATACACAAATATATGGGAGACAGTTCCTCTCCCAGACAATTGTAACTTGCTTTCATTGTTAAGAAACATTTTAGACCCTTGTAACTTGGCCTAGAAAACAGACTGTTCTTCAAGATAATATTAAGTTTACAGTAGTGACATGGAGCTAGATCCTTGTAAAGGCTAACACAAAAATTCTGAATTGCAAACTATTAAAAAGAACATATCAAACTCAAACTTACTGTCTTCTCCCCAGACATTTCATCATTTTTTTTTCTACATCAGAAATCATTTGCCATTCTACTAGATCAAATAGTAAGGTATGTATAGCCTCATGAAAATCTAAGCAATGGAGAGAAGATTGGGATTTAAGAAAAGCCTAACAGAGTTCCTAAATATCTATGCCTAAGAAAAGCTTAAGTTGTGAGCTTCTTATCCTTAATAAGGACCTTGGACATAAGCCGAGAAGCAAACAGGAAATTAGAAAAACATCAATGGATTTCCAAACACGTTTTACTTTAAGAAATTCTGAAACTTAAATGACTTACATCCATCCAGCACTACTAGAAATGCAGAATGCTGCATGGCAAACACATAGTGCACAGTTGCTGTCTTCTCGCGTAACACAGAAAGAAGCTAAAAGATGCTTTAATATCAGGTTACGAATAATCACTCGATGAAAGGGGACAATGAGATTTCACCCTTTCAAGGTTGCCTTCGGCAACTTGGAAGTCTAAATTTTCACTTTTAATCAGTGCAAACCTCAGCTTTTTTTAGTGCTAACCTTTCTACTATTTCCCCCCTCTCCTCTGCCCCCCCTCCCCACCCCAAAAAAAAGGCTACTGTGCCAAAGCTTTTGGAAGGTTTTTTTTTTCCCCTCATTTACTTATTTATATTTTAGGTATAACAATGTTTGGAGGTTTCTTCAGCTTTAAAGCTCTGCTCTGAATATCGCTATGTTCCATGTAATTTTGACATGCTACAGCACTATGCGGAAACAATACCTGGGGTTATCTCTGCATCTTTTTGCTAAACCATACAACCTTCCACCTGTGGATGGCCACAGACACCAGATATTATCAACTCCAAGTTGCATCTCCTGTCTCTTCATCTTTATGAAATCATTTTTTTCAATTATTTTTTTAAATGTTTACCTTCAGTCAGTTTTCTATCATCTCAGTGCTGTTCTTCTGCCTGCCATGAGGTTTGCTCAGCCTAGACAATTTTCTTACAACACCTGTCAACTTAATGTTATGCTTTACATGCTTGCCTTACTCCCTGCACTGTCATCATAGACAAAATGAAAATTAGCATCTAAATCCTCAGTTTTGCATCTTAGAGAATCGATTCCTACTGCGCAAGGAAGTACAATTTAAAAATCTTAAGCCAGAGTATGATCAGCCCCTCTAAGGGGGCAGATCCACGCAGTGCAAGGATTTGCCCTCAGCTTGATCTAGTAACTTGCTCCAGCCCCACTGCACAAGGTACATATAAACCTTTCCTTGGATAGATGAGAAACTGAGCTGCTGAGTCCTACCATCTTCAGAGTTTTAAGGGCTTTTTCCTACCTGCAAATATATATAACAAAGCAAATAAATATGTATAAATGAAAGATGTTTCTCTTCCATGATTTTAGGATGACAATAAAGGGCGCAGAGAAGGAGAAAAGACAAGGAGCAGCTGCAGCTCTGGGCAGCTCAGCCCAAACGCTGAGCCTGGGGGGGACCACACCACAGAGGTGCCTGGGGTCAAGCAGATCTTACACAGAGCGATGGAGGGAATTGGTTGCAATTAGGCTCTTCCATGAATGCTATCCAACTCTGATGCTGTACATATAGAAAAGTTCTTTAGTTCGTTCTGGTGTGTATTTTTGGGTCATAATGACACCCTGTAAGTGTTTTCATAGCAGACAGCAAAATACACAGTTGAAGAAGTTGCTTCTCACAACCTGTGAGTATCTTTTGGCCTTTGCTTAAGGCAAGTGCTTTCATTAAGAAGCTGAAAGCAACATTTCTTTCAACAAACTCAAAAGTGTCAATTTCCAGGCATCCCTGCAGCTATTCCTACCTGTAAGATGGCACTGCAATGTTAGAGAGCAGCTGCTTGAGCTTTAACAGACCTGTGACTTAACTGCAAAAGTTCTCAGCACGGTTTACTGCACTGCCTCATCTGCGCACTACTCAGAGTTCAATCGCAAGCCTAAAATGCAACAGTTACACAACACAGTGTAAGAAAAGGGCACATTTTCGCAGAAGAACCTATTTATTGACTTCATTTCAAGATGGAGTTGATTTGTTACTTGGTTGTCCTTTTAATTAGACCTGTTTGCTGTGCTAGCAATTGCAAGATGTCTTGAGGTTGCAGTTTTATTATCCCCCCCCGGTAGCAGCAGAGGGTGAAAGGATCTTTCGTATAGGGGAATGTTTTGATGTTTTGCTTTGAGGCCGGCAAGTTATTTGGATAACCCGGTGGCTTCAGGCAACATCACAAAATAAAACTGTATGGCCTTAGATAAAGGAAAGGAGGAAGGTCATAAATATCGCAACGGTGCTCTGGTAAAATGCAGTACAATTAACTCTGTGAGTTGCAGCTTCCCTACCTGCATAAAGAATGGTCTGCAAGAAATATAAGGCTCAATAGCCTGAAATGGAAGAATGTCATTTCTGCACAGGACTGCCGCCAAAGGCTACAATCAGACACGAGCATATTTCATGAAAATGACAGTTACTTTGAGGGAAACAAAGTCTGTGCTGACTTCCACCCCAGGCAACCCTACTGATTTCCGTGCATAATTTAGGTAACTGTAGCCTCCTTTTCTGCCATCTATGCTAAAAAATGTAAAAACAAACAAAAAACAAAAACCCAACAACAACAAAAACCACCAAGACAACAACAAAAAAAAAAACACAGCCAGGACTAAGTCCCTTAAGACGTTCTCATCTGTCAAACCGAAGCCCAGTTCCAACTTAAACTCCTCTAGGGATGACCTATTCCCATGAATCTGAAAACAAACATACCACTTATGTACACAAAATAAAAAACTCAAATGTAAGTATATATGAATGAGCTCTGACCTTTCCTTCTGGCTTGCCCATGCAACGAAGATAATGACATCTGCTGAAGGTCAGAGGCCTGGGATACATGAATTCTGCACCTGCGGTATATGCTTTCCAAAGGCAGGCTGCACTGCCATGGATAATTATGATATCTAATGGAGATATGTATCGGTTTCATTTACAGTATTATTATTATTGTGATTATTTTTGAGAAAGAGTAAACGCAAATAAGCCTTCATCCAGAGTTGAAAGACATCTTCATTATAATGGAAGTTCTTCCTTGCAAGAACGACCATTTGAAATTAATTAAGTGAAAACTTTTTTTTTTTTTTTCAAATTAATCTAATTTGTCATTTGCATTTAAATCTGCAATATAACACATAATTGTACAAGTGGTCTAGGAAGGTTCCACACTGATGTTTCAAGATAAAAGCTCTCATTAGAAGAGGTTTTGACCACAACAATGAGAGCCTATATTCCAGCTACAAACCACGTGATCCATTAGTAGGATGGGAGGTGGGTGTAGAGGGGAAAAAAAAGCATCATCACCACCACCACAGAGAGATGTGCTGCTAACTCAGTCTTGCCTGTTTTCAGAAAACAAGGGAATATATTTTTAGGTCAGTGATTTTTCAACTTCTTTCAATTCAAAGATCCCTAAATATTTTCCAGTGGAGATGGAGACTTCTGAATAGCAAAATTAAGCCCGAGGCAAAGCGCTTGCTTTCTGTCTTTATCTGCCAGCGATTTCTGAGATGCAGTTCACAGACTATAAGCTAAAACCCATTTTTGAAAGATCTCTCTTTATCACAATTTAGATGTTTTGCTTGGAGTAGTGCCATCCCAGCTTCACCCAGAACAAAGGAGGCGCAAAACAGATATGCTCTGAGGACAAGCTTTTTTTGAACTGAAATTACAGACACGTTTTCTGGTCCCATCTTTCTAGGCATGTTTAGGTTAAAATTACACAGCAATCTCTCCTTCTGTAGTTCATCAGTCTTCAATTATACAGTGTCTGAGATCAGCATCAACCTGATAGTCTCCCAGGCCGTAGTTTTAGAGCTACTTAGACATTACTTTGTTCAGTTAGACTCAGGCTCTTAGGTATCTCAGTTGCATTTTAAAACCACCAGTTGGCTCTCTATAACACACAACAGAGGATTGAGAGCAACCACTCCTATGTGGGACAGGTCTTCAGCACATAAAAGCTGTATTTGATACACAGCCAGAGCCAAAACATCTTTGTTTGGAACCACTGACTCAAATTACAGAGTAAGATAAATGCCATTACCCTTCTTGTAGCCGAGACAGATGCACAGCTCCTCTCCTAGAAATATCCTGTCTATCTGCCCAAGAATCACTAGTTACAGGGAAAAATAAAAAGCTTATATAGGTTTGTCCTTTCATTTTTTCGTTCTCTGTTACTGAAGAATTCTCTTCTTCCTGAGCTCTGAAATAATGGAAGAAACCTTTACTCCTATAGATCTACATTATGTACAGCCATCTCATTTTATCTTTGGAAGCATCTCATGCATCCATTTAGCAACAGATATGAATCACCCAAAGGGCCCAGCCCAGCATTATGTGACCTAAATGAAGAGTCCTTCATGTGACAGAAGCACAAATATCTCCCCAAGCACAGACTTGGAAACAAAACATATTTCTGCCTACTGATCACTGAATCCCCTGAAGCTCTACTTCCAACCTACATTTTGTACATATGTTCGTTTTGAAGACATACATCCCTTTTGCTCTTTATAAAGTGCTCTAAATATAGGCCTTTAGAAAGCGTTGATTTGAACAGGGCTCTTCTGTTCTTCAATTTCTTTCTAAGTTTTAACAAGAGAGTTGATCACTAAAACTCAGCTGTAACCCTGATGTTTGGCATTGCCACATCACACCTGGTGATGTACCACACCACAGTGAGGAAAAAGCAGTACAACCACCACTGGGTTGAGGCCTAATCTAGATGATTACAAAGATTCCTATGCATAACATTATCCCATCCTCTCCGTAATTTACGCAAGAGATAGCAATTTAAAAAATCCTCACACTAATTTTTACATAGGGATTGTACAGTCTGATAGAAAGCATGGCAAAACCTTGACAGAATCACCAGAAGAAAAACATAACGTATATATATGGTGCAGCCAACAATTAACCTAAGTTTCATTTTCAATGGTTTTGAATCTCTACCACAGAGTCTTTTTTTTCCTGTGAGCACAATGGAGAAATCCCTTTCTTGGCAAACATTATTATCAAGGGCTTCAAGACTCATTAGCAGGATAAAAACAGGGGAAGTCACAGAATCATCAGCCAGAAAATCTGCATGTATCTACTTCTGCACTTTATCAACAACAGTTTGTTCTCTTATAATCTCCATGCAACTGATTAACGCTGAGGCCAATGCAACACCTCTCACTTGCAGTTAGAACTGTGTTTTCAGAGAGACCCAGATCAAACACACGAAATATAATCAAACATGAGGTACCATCAGAAACCTTCTCCTTTAAATATAAGAATTAATGGTGGAACAAAAGATGGAGGGTAGGGACTTGCACACTATTTTTTCCTTCCCAAATAAGTGACGCAAGAAACGCCTTGACAGATCTACTGCTCATATCTGCTTTAATAAAAATCTGCCCCAAAACACCAATTAAAACTTGATTCCAAAAAGCTAGAAATCAGTGGTACAAAGTGGCTGGCATGCAAGTGATAGCGGATTACTTGAGAAAAATCTTTCAGATCTTTCAATGAGATAAAAACGTTAGACTTCCTTTTATGAGGTCATTAAAGCTCATAAACTCTGTTACTTGACATGATGGCAATTAGGTTGCTTATTTAGAGAAAATTGAAAGTGATGATAAGAAAACTGCAAAAAAAAAAAAACCACCCTCACCCAACCAGTAATTAAGAAAAACCTAAATGAAAGAACAATGTTGACAGTTGCACTGAGAGTTATTAGCCTTGGTTTTTAAGATATGAAAAAAATGAATGTGAATTTCAAGTATACAGGCTTGTCTTTGCAAGGCAGTATTGCTGAGCATATAGTAAAACAACT
>PPHD01003101.1:672-32848 GCA_002909625.1 Bambusicola thoracicus
TTTTCCCCTCTCACATACCCAGAGAAGCTGGAAGAACAAGAGACTCCCCCTTATGGAGACTCATTCATTTCACAGGAGGCTCAAAGTATGAAAAGAAAGAATCAAGTCCATAATATTGGCTTGTCCAATCTACCTGCCTGGTAGCACAGGGCTATTTTCTACCATGCATCTTCTAATGTTATTTCCAGACTAATTTTAAGTTAGGACATTTCTGCTTTTCACTTATCCTCATTCTAATTGTAATCTCCCTATCTACCTGAAATAACCTCCATTAAAAAAAAAAAAAAAAAAAAAGGGATGGTCTTAAAAAAACAACTACAAAGAAATCAATCCCTCATCCATTACCAGGTTTCTCTTTTGTTCTGGAGCCACACGTGTAACCTGGTTAGACCTGTTCTCTTTGAATACTGAGGACTGAGCTGGCCTTATGCAAATGTTCCCAACCTCGTCTTGGTTGTTGTCGTTGCAGACCCAATCAAATGAACAGGAAGTGACTTAAGGAATTCCCCCATTGGCTGCTTGAGTGTTCAGCAAAATGTTTTAAAATTAATATCACATCCATTTATCTTCACTCCTGGGAGTCTTTAGGAGAGATAACCTAGTACCTGTGTTTACCCAACCTACCGTTCTTCAGACTGTCTTCCCATTGCCTCAGTTAAGGATTTCCACTCCAGAATCTGCAGCTAAATGAGGTAAGGTGTTTGGGTTATTATTTTTTATATGCTTCCTTTAAATTAACACCAAAGGAAAAAAAAAAAAAGTCTGCTGGACTCATGCCCACCCTACCGAGCCCCTCCCTTCCCAGTTTGGAACAGAAGCTAAGCTCGTTAGATCAAAAGGCTTTTTTTAACATTACAGTATATACTTCTATTTACCTATTTTGAACTTGCACCTTACTTATGTGTTTAAATAATCTTGTTGTGTTTATGTTTGATTGGGGCCAGATCTACTACCTTTGCTCACGCAGAATGTCATTGACCTCACACTGAGCCACTGGCTTCCTCAGGGTTACTCAAAGGTTCTGAGGACCCTTGTTATTATGATATATCTAAGAATAACGATTTTGTGGGTGAACATTCTGCTGCCGTTGTTCCCAGAGAGGTCATCCGTTCCTTAAAGCAAGGGGCAAGGAAGTAGACCTTCTCACTAGCACTAGCGACATATGAAGGAGAGACCCTTCACTAGGATGGCGTTTCTGCTGTGTTTAGGGAAGAGGTATTGACGGTGATTTTACTGATGACAAAAAATACTAAAGGAATTTATAATTTGGCCCAGCTCTGTCCTCAAGGCAGTCTCTTGGCAGCTCCAGCAGTGAGGGGGCTTGTCGCAATCAGTCCCTTCTAAGTTAAAGCACCTGAGAGAAGGGAGCTCAAGTACTGAATAGATAAATACAGTGTGAACAGAGGCCTGCAGTGTCTTTGCTTGTTTAATTTGTTTCTCTTCCAATGGTAATTTTATTTGAATAGAATCAGAATTGGCCCCCTAAGGTATAGACACCGTAAGAAAGGCTTTAAAAATTCTGTTTAAGGAATGGTAGAACTGCATGTAAGGAAAGACTTGCTTGAAATCTACAATGATTGTCTAAAATATATGTGATGGGCATTGTGATAAATATTGGTATTTCATCCAATGGGACATTTTAAGCGGGTGCTCTTGTGTATATATAGTTGTAGAGCTATTTAATTTTATCAGTAGTGAACTTTCAGATTACTGCATCTAAACATATATCACCTTTTCTGCTAAGTTACATCCAACTATCTTTTTTTTTCATGTTCATTTTTGAAATGAAACTGGTTTGTTAAGATAGAAATGGACCTTGAGGTAAAAGTTTCACTGAGTGATTTTACTTGTCCTCTTGTCAATGCATTAAGCATAGCTATCTTGTACCAACATTTCCTGTAATTTGTGAAAATTTGAGAGGGATAATAATAATAAAAAGCACTCCTTTAAGTATTGTTTTGATAGCAAATTTGTGGGTAGCAATTTAAGCCACTTTTCTGACATCTGTTTTGCACTGTAGAAAGTACCAGAGCTGAAAAACAGAGCAGGTTTATATTTAATGCAAATGTAGAAACCAGAGAGAACAGTTGCAATTAAAACTAGAAAAACATTAGGATTAAGGTACTTTAGCAACAAATATCACAATTAATGACAGTCTAATTCCTAGCCCTTACACGTTTTAAAACCAGAAGTGATTGCTGTGGAAACAGCAGGATTTCCCAGAATTTGTCAGAGTCAGAGGGCTTGAAGTAGAGCTTATTTTTTTAGAAAACTTCCAAACTTGAAGAAAAAAAAAAAAAGCCCATAAGTCCAACAACGGGAAATTCACCAGAACTTTTAAATTAACTGCTTGAACACCGTTCCTCTAAAAATATTTTCTCTCATTTTCAGTCTGACGTGGTCGAACTTCAACATTCAGCCACCGGGTTCTGTTTTGATATCTTTTGATAGCCAACACGAAATTCCCCTGGGTCACAGATTTCTGTTCCTTACAGTGGTAGCTGTTTGTAGCTGTGGACAAGTCTACCATCAGTCTTGCCTTTGACAGATGTGTTGAGTTCCATAGGCTCTTCCATCTCATGGAAAAATCTCTGCTAGTTCCTCCGTAGGTTTCTCTGTCCTTTAATCTCTTCGATGATTCCCTCTTAATTTTCAACATCCTCTGTAAAAGTCAGATGTCAGGAGTGGTCACGAGCGGTAGGAGCAGCAAAGCCAAGCGCATAAACAATATGAGTTGATGTGTCTGCGTTTCTGCCCCCATAATTGATTATTTTTTTTTCCCCCCTGAAAGGTGAAATTCTGTAAGGTCTGGGTCAGAAGTTTATAAAGCATGGTTGAGTCTTTGTGGAGTCACTGTCCTCCAGGTCTCCTTCTCACCTCCATGTGTTGGTCCTACATGCGGAGACAGTGTTACCATTAATAGCGCTGATGTTGTTTGCTTGCATTTTGTTTTTATTTTTATTTTTTCTAGTCATAGTGGTAATTATAAATCCTACAAGATAATAAGAGTATATTCTTCCCAAGTCATAGCATTAAATAAACCTGTATCGGAGCAGAATTGTGCTTCTGCACTAGCAGAAATTAGGTAATGCTTCATAGCAGTTTGTAAGGTGACAACAATTCTTATTATCCCAGTCAGGGTGAGCTCAGTTAATAGAATGTGGTCTTTTTAACATGGGAAATATTTGCTTGTCATTATTTGCTTGTGGTATTGCCACAGCGATGTCATATTAATTCAGATATTCTCAAGTTGTTACGAGTTTTCAGACGTAGTGAAAACAGACTGTTGGAGAGCTGGACTAAGGCAAAATTAAATAATTTGGCTCCAACTGAACTTACTTCACTTCTTTTCATTACCAGCAAGTTTTACTGTTAAAATCAGTACTTGTTCTGTCTGGGAGGTGCGAGGTAACAAATTGCGATGGAGAGAGATCAAACTAAAATGGAAAATTCATCCAGAGACACAGATGAAGAGAGATTAGAGAGGAAAATGAAGGATTTCTGTAGGTGCGTCTCTGTCCAGACAGGACTGTTGTGTTAGTCTGTTGCCTCTCCCACAGCAAATCAAACAAAAAAATTCTAGGAGGATTAATTTCTACACCTGCTGAAGAAGTATATATGGTCAGTTCTTAAAGAAGAGGGTAAATGACTTTGCCGCTGTGATCTCGGAGAACTGTCCGTGACACCTTTCTAGAATCAATACTTACCATCTCTCCTTTGCTCGCCCCTTGCTTATTCTGTCTAGCTTAATGTTGGGACGAAATCATTCTATCTTCCCAGCAAATTTTCCACTGATTGTGGCATTATCTGGGTTTGTTTTGTGGAGTCCACAGTTACATCGTCTTTATTGCTGTTGATGTGCTTCAATTCGCACAGAATTGTCTGAGCTCTGTCTGCAATACAACCAGTGCCACCTCCATGGACTGGAGCACCAGCCCATGGTACCAGGACACTGGGACAGAGCTAACTGCCTTCAAAATTGACCAGTGTGCCGAGACTAAAGTACAAATAGATGAATGACCTTTTCTTGTTTTGATGGTAGTGCGACCATCCTCTGTGGGATTTTCTATGGTCTTGCAGTGCTCTCTTTCTCTTAAGTGTTCCTTCAGTTGTGAAGGAGGTATTCTTGCTGAGGATTAGGTGCTTCTGCAGTAAACAGCACATAAAAAGAAAAAGGTCACAAACTTAATTGTCTGTTGTCGTTGCTAATGACACATGATGTTAGCATGTGGTAGAATCAAATATAAAGGCATTGCTGCACATGAGGAAATGAACAGAAATGCTAACGATTTCTGTAGCTTGCGCAGTTTGTGATGTTTTGTTGAGTCTCCTGCCCAGTCTGGCAGCTTAGCTATTGCTAAACTTTTCAGCACAAACTCATGGAGTTCTCTTCCTAATGATAGGTGCCTCATGGGCGCCAAAAACGTCCAGCACTATCTTCAGCAAACCTACTGGCTTTGGTCACCTAGCCAACCTCAAAGGTGCCTCAGGTGTCTGCTACTCCTTCTCCCTGTGCCAGCCTTCAACACATGCTGCAGTTTCTGTGTATTTTGGCCCCTGATTAACTAGGGACATTGCAAACTTGAGGAGAGCAAAATTCATGAGTAAAACTACTGATGGAAAGCATAAAGAAGGGTTTGTTCATATAGCTGGCATATGAAAAAGTAAGGATTAATTTGGTTTCTGGGGAAGTTACCTGTCTTTTCTTAGTGTGATAGATGTTTTGAGCTTTATTAGGGGTGCAGCTTGAAGCAAATCCCTCACTGAATGCCTAGAATGCTTGGGACATTTGTTGGTCGTTGGCCTAAAGATGGGTGAGAATGAGTAAACATGGAGTCATGTAGCCAGTGGAGCAACCAACTGGCAGTTGGCACTTTGTGTCTCCTATGAGGAGGGTCCCTCAAAGGCTCCCTTTCCAAAAGCTGACATTGCACATGGTTATCATTACCTATTCCTTTGCTGATCTTGTGAAATGTGCTCCACAGAGAAGAGTATGAGAGCTAGTAGAAAAAACAGCTAGCTCGGACTGGGCAGCCACTGGTCATGGACCAAAGTGATCGGGCAATGAAAAAGAATTGCTTTTCAGTGGTGAAAAGAAAGAAAGCCATTATATTTGGAGGATCTACAAATATGAAGAACAAAGTAAAAAATCCTGCCTAATCTCTTAAGATATTTCCTCAGTCCGAAATCATTTGTAGCCAGTAAAACTACCTGAGCCCCTGTTGGTCCGTAAGGATTGAGCTTCTATGTGTAAAAAATATACTCTGTTGTCCAGATTTTTGGTGCCACCATGATAAAAATATATATATGTATTTTTTCAAAACTGTTCTGGGTTCTCTCTTTCACCTGGCAGTGAGCAGTAACTAATTCATATTGCTCTATTATTTAACAATCCTGTGTAAAACTGCCCAAGATGCTATGGTCAGGAATGAGACTAAATGCACAATACAATGATTACCCCCAAACTTTCTTAATGGTTTTTACTGAAGCTTATAATTACTATTGCACAAGAGTGTAGAAGCTTGCATCTTGATGATGCACTTTCAAGGTATGCTTGGTTAAGCAATTGTCTCATAGATTGGCATGGCCATGAAGGGGCTTTATCAGGGAGTCAAATTCTGACACATTGAAGGTGCTGTTCTCATCTCTTTTTCAGTGGGATCTGCCACACCACTCATGTAAAGCAGATTTCACTCCTAATGTTCCCAAGCAACTGCCCTGACAAAGATGAAAAAGATTTTAGAAGACTGAATTAATAGGTGATTAGACGAGGGAGATATCCCCAGAGACTTATCAAAAGTGTGATGTACAAAGTGAAATAGATACAGATTTTCCTTCATTTAGGGACTGGTAGATATCTTTACCCTCCCTAAGACTTTTGATGGAGCTCTAATACTGTGCGAGAACAGGTAGAGACTTATCTTCCTCCTTTAAAATCTCAAATGATTAAATGTTTTTGGATGATAGTCAAATTGTAGTCAATCCAGCAAATCTTTCTCAGTCTGTCTGCAGCCACTCCCGATAGGCATACACTCAGACACGCTGCACAAAGTACGTGCACACGCACATCCCTTATCTTCTGCATGGGCTTTCTTGCCTAACTTTTTAAAGTAGATATTCAAATATTTGCCTGATATTCAGCCAATTCTGTCTGGTAGTCTGAATAATTCCTTCATTTAATCCTTTAAAATGTAAAGCAACTAGTGTTCAGTGTTTGACAGGCAGAACTGGGTGACTTGTGCTGTCCTGCAGTGAGCAAGGGGCTGCTCATGCCAACAGCCCGAGCGTGAGCTGTCTATGAGTTCTGTGATTCTGTAATGAGTTCCCTCCCTCTGCTTTTGCCCTGTGCTGTGCTCGGCTTTCCTGCAGGAGCAGGAGCTGTGTGCCCAGGGTTGCCCTTCCCTCAGCCCCGAGCAGAGGTCGGCGGCTCCTGCAGCATCGGGTGCTGCTGTGTTCAGCATCGCTGTGCTGATGGATGTAAGACTTGAAGGTGTTAACAACTGATGCTACTATCATGTGAAAAGCTAATGAGGTTTGAACAAATATAGCACCAAAGTGTTAGCCTGCCTTATGATACAGTCCGTCTTCAATACTGAAAAACCTGAAAACAGCTTTTACAAGGATCTGAAGAAGGATATATAAGGATCTCTGCTAATTCCCTCTCCCTAAAATGTTCAAGTTGGTATAGCTTGGATGGTATTAAAAATGTTAAAGTTGGTATCATTCAGATGGTAGTAAATTTCCTTTAGAAGAAAACAGTTGTTTGAAAGAGCCTGGAAATATTTTCATTGGTTTTGTTGGTGGAACCCGTTCCAGTAGCTCAAGGACTAAATGAGATATGTACTCACAGATGGGAGCAAAAAGAACTGATGAAACAGAGCTTTTCTCCGTGCTTCTGACTCCTCCAGCCTCTGTCCTACAGACACAGCTGCTGGAGGACCTGGCATTCTCGTGCCATTGATAGAGAAGTGGAGATGCAGTTTCTGTCTGTCTCACTGGCTACAGGCCTTTAGTGATCTCCAAGAAGCTTCCTTAGCCAGGTCAGCCAGTCTGATCAAATAGAATGCAAAAGTAAAAAAGAAAGGAAGTGGAAAGAAGAGAAAATAAATATGGAGGAAGAGATATTCCAGCACTTTGTGGAAGAGCAGGACCAGGATCGCAAGCTCCACATCAGAGCTTGTGTTTGAGATGTGAGATCTGGTACCCGCAGAGAATGTGCTCCAGAATCACAGTGGCAAAACCCTGAGAGGGTCTCCAGTTGTCCACATGGGCAGAGCCATGCTAGGCAAGGGGATGGCTTCCAGTGCAGCCACCCCACAGTGACATTACGGCCTGATGCAGTGATATTGTAGTGTGGCTTTGGACACTTTCTGTCTTTGACAAACAATTTTGCATAACAGGCTGAGTTGTGCTTTTGTTACTTGAGCAGCTTGAATATAGGTTTTTACATGCCAGCTCATAGGGATGGGGATCCTCCCTCTTTGCTGCCAGGAAACCTGCTTTTTAAAGTGTGTGATTTAAAAGGAAAAAAAAAAACCTTGAAATAGCCGCAGTTCCACAGAACAGAACTTTTGAATTTCAGCCAGCTCTACTCAGGAATTTCTAGCTCTTTTTCAGGATCATACATAGGTCAAGGGCAGCTTTTTTGATTTAATATTTCAAGTGTAGATTTAATTGTTTGACTAAGTTAACATTCAAATCTCTACTAGGCGCATAATAACTATGATGCATAGAGGAGACTTGCTTCCATCTGAACAGGCCTCTTTTCTACAGAAAATTATTTCCCTTATTTTATGTCTTCTCTTTGCCCTGACAAAAAAACCCGTGATCATCCGAACTCATCTGTATGTTGAAATTTTTTGCTGGAAACATGATGCAATGGAGCTTGCACTGGAGGATGTGAGTGGGGCTGACTCGTCCATTGACTACTTATATGACTTTAGCAAATCATTTCAGCTGTGTCTCAATTTTCCTACTTGTCGTAAGGGGGCAATACCAGTTCCTTCCATCACTTCTGTGCTTTGAGCTATTTACTGCCCTGTCTGCAGACTCTTTTTTAGTGTGCTTCTGCTATCAATATAGATGGATGCTCTTACAGACGATGAGCCCTGCAGGCTTGGTTTTCAGAAGACCTTAAGACTAGCCCGTTCCTAGCTGAGTGCCTGCTTCTTGTGAATTTCATTTATTAATTTATTTTGGTAAATAGCAGCTGGAGGGGTGGAGTGTGCGTAGGTGCACAGGGATAAGCAAACCTTCCCAATGCTTCAGGTTTTCTTTCTCTCTCAGCAAGGATCCTCTGCCCCTTACGCTCAATTTGCTGCTTTCTCCTGCTCACTTTCAAACCGCTGTTTTTTCAGCTGAGTTTTGCTTTACATATTTTGTGCAACGCCTCTCCTGATGTCAGTCTTAGAAGAGGGTGTTACTTTGCCCTGTTGGGATTTCAGTCAATGGAAAAGTACGGTGTTGAGCTGTCCTCCTGACAACAGTCTGTTCTGTAGCAAAGGACTATTTATGAAGCAGGAGAGAGTTCACGTAAGAATCGAAAGAGTACATTTGTGCAGAACCCAATGGGAAAAGCTGTATCGTCAAACCGGCCCAGGCTGTTGAGGCAGATGCCTGGCTTTGCTCTTTTGTTTATATTCCAACAAATCAAAGCTGACCTGTGTTGTTATCGGAGTAGAGCAGCAGGTGCAAAAAAATAACTCTGCTGCCAACTCAAACGAAAGGGTAAGGCTAATACCCTCTGGGAGGTATTGAGAAGATAACAGAGGGCCATGCCAGCAACTGAATTAACGGCTCTATTTACGGTGGGTTTTACTTAACAACCTGCTCCCAACACAGGCACATAAATACTCCATTGTATTGTTTAATGCAACCACTGGAGAAATCAATGGAAACAGGATGGGCAGCTCTCACTGTGCCAGCTGAGGAGAGGCACTATGAAATGTTGCTCCCCTAATCATGGCCAGGAGAGAGGGGAAGCTGCTCTGGGCTTTTACAAAAGCAGGAAGATGTTTTCCACAGATCCTCCTTGCTTTGCTTGTAGAAGGTGGCTGCAGAGCATGAAAACTTTGCTCCCTCCATTTTCTGGCTGCTTTTAATGAAGGCAGGAAGCATGAATGAGCCCTCACTTGTGTTCCAGCACTGTGTGGCTCTGGGAGGCATTGGACTTCCCTGCAGTTCTGGCCATGTGGGGCCGGGGCATGTGGCTGAGTAGAACGCCAGGGCATTGGTCTCACAACCTCTTATTCTTAACACAGTAAATACAGGGTGAAGAAATATCAAAGAGATGCAGAGCTACAAATAAAAGTGCTTGCTGAATACACAAACACACAAGACTAAATGGCAGTCAAAGTAATGGTCAGTAAGCACCACCACACTGTTTCACTGATAGCTGCCATTTGGGCATGCTTTCCTTCACAAACATCTGCCCACCTTGGGATATTTTGTAGTCTAGAGAGCTGTGCCGGTGGATGTATGTGTGTATTGGCTGAAGCTACTGTCATTCTGATGGAATCGATATTCCCCAGCCTAGCACTAGGGAATGTGTCTGACTTGAGCAGAGGAGTTAATAGTCAGCTGTACAAACCCTCTCTTATCAACTGCAACTCGTGATCCTTCCCATTACAAGCCCTCTGCTACCCCTGTTATGTCTCTTCCTTGAAACACACTTCTGCTTTCATGACAGCAGAAGAGTGATCACATCAGGCTGGGTTGTAATAAGGGTACAAATGCTGCTGCTGATGGCTTAGACCTCCAGCAGCCTATGCTTGGACCTTATTTAGGATAGGACACTTTGCTTTCAACTCCCACCTCCTCTTTCCTAGCTAACTCCCAGCTGTGCCTTTCATGTATTTAGTGAGCAAATGCTATCGGTTTGTCAACTGAATGAATTCATGTAAAAAAATAGTAATCTCGTTGAGAAAAATTGTCTGTTAATCATAAGTAAGGCTTTTAAGTATGAAATCTTAAGTGGACAAAATTTATATTCAAGATTTTGTCTCTGTTCTCAAAAGCAGGAAATTTTCCAAAGTGAAATCCAGCCTGCTAACAGTTGGTAGTATGGGAAATGAAAATCTCTTTCTGTATCCCGAGTCAGGTTCTGGATGACACCAAAAAGACCAGTAACTCTAAGAAGATATTCCAGGCTTCGTGTCCATAGAATCAACAGGCACCACACTGGAAGAGTGTTAATGCGTAACAATCTCTAGGCTGTGTTAGCTGCATGTCCTGAGTGGGGTACTGGCAGCACAGGGATGTGAAGGCTCAGCCGCTCTCAGCCTTATCATGCCTAGGGCTCACTATGCTCATGTCTGTGGGGCTGCCATCCCTGCCAGGGAGGTATCGGCCTTCTGCCTCCTCTGCAGACACCAGAGGCTGCTCACGGGGACCCCCAGGACACCTTCCCTTTTATGGTGCCTGAGTCACGTACCTTATTCTGTGTGGTCCTCATACAGAAACCAACCCCAAAGAAGCAGCCTGTAATTTCCAAGCAGATGCTCTTTGTAAAAACACAATATCTGAAAGAGAGTTTAAAAAACAAAACAGAACCAGGAAGGAAAGAGGATCTTTTTATTTTGGAAGTAGGCAAATTAGTGGTTGTTACTACTGAAACCAGATTAGTCCCATAGAAAAAGAGAAGTTCTGGTGGTGGCAGTGGTTAAAATATACTTCTCCGTGAAATACTGACTGCAACAGCAGCATATGTCAGACTCTATACATCAGAGTAGCTGGTATGTCATAAGTGTTTTAACATCTAAAGAGAGACAAACATGAACGGAGCCATAATTTTTGTCATTGTTTGCTAATAACTGATCATGTGCACAGTCTATGTTAGCTGTATAGAAAGCAGATCCCCCAACACAGACTTAGTCTTCAAGGCAATGCAAAGAGAAGCTGTCGTGAAAGGTGGAGGGAAGTGGTTGGGAACCAGAGCCAAGGGGAAAGGAGAAGGTGTTAGAACACGATGGTAGTATTTTATTAGCTGATGAGGTTCTTGCCTAATTATAGGCAGGTACTTTGTCAAGCTACTGGGGCATCTAGAGTGCTTTTTGGCCATTTGTATATTTAGTGTATTGTAAGCAAAAGAAAGGTGTTTAGTAAAAGGAGATTAGGAAGATGAGCTGGCTCCTGGTTAGAGGAAGGATGTACCAGAGAGATAGGAAGGACATGAAAGAAGGTGTGGAGTTGTTCCATGAGGTGTGGTATTAAGTGCTGAAAGAAGAATAAAGAGGAAAGGCAGTTTTTCCCATTATTGTGTTTTCCAAGACTCTGTACCCCTGAGGCAAGACTGATGAATCTATTGCAAATGACTTCTAAATACTCAGGAAAAAATGGTTGGCCCAAATTATCATGAACTTGCTGAGGTGATGCAGACAGCAATAAAGGGAGTGCTGTATGCCAGTTGAAGCCACGTCTTGCAGCAACACCTCCAAAGAACAACAAAAATCCTACTTTTGTTGCCTGTTATTTGCAAACATGTTTACATACTCAAAAAATTCTAAACATGTGATCATGCAAAAATGACATGAGCTTTTTATCACAAGAAATAGAACCTTTTCTTAGCTTGCTTTTAATTTAGCCACCTGACTACCACTTATGTACAAATCTGTGAATGGACCCTTCCTGGCATGAGGAGAATGAGCTTTTTGACAGCAAAATCAGTTACGCTGTTTTCTTTCTTACTCAAAAACTAGAGGCATGGCAAGAAGATGTGCATCTAGGCTGTGATGTGAGGAGGAAGCATGGATCCCAGCGCTGGATCCTTGTTGAGAGGCAGGTTCTGTTTCCTCCGCTAAAGTAGCATAAGTGCGGGCATTTTTCCGAAGTGCCAACATCTGGCAGTTAGTAGCGTCAGGCGCATCTATGCCTTGAGGACTGTGTGCTTGTAGCTGGCTTTCTGTTTGCTTCTGATTTAGAAAAACAAACAAACAAAACCCCTGTTGAAATTCTCTCTTTTATTTTCATTATACTAAGTAGGACCTTGAAAATTGAAGACAGTTCATATGAAGATTGTGAAAAAAAAAAAGGGAGACGGAGGAAAAATACCCTATGAGACTTTGCATATAATCAAGTAGATTTTTGTTTTTTTGCATTCATAAAGTGAACTTTGTTCTTACTCAAAAAGGAAACTGAACTATGGTTTTGTCTTTAAATTACGTCGTTAAAAGAGAGATAAGAACCAAACCCTGGAGCAGAGGGGTAGCTCAGATACAGATCTAGATCCTAGCTTTTCTACTCAAGCTTCTCTTTGGTTAAAATATATATGCAAGATTTTGAAGCATCCATATGAACATGTTAAAACAACCACCACCTATCTCTTACAAAAGTTGCCTTGTAGTGCATCATGAAAATCAGATCTTTAGTAATAAAAGATTCCAACCAAGCTTTATTTGACTTTGTTTATTGTGATCCTATCTGCAACACAGGTAAATGCTAAAAGCTCCTTTTCTATTCATCTTCCTTTTTCTAGCCTTTCAGTTTACCTTCATGTATACGTTTAATAACAAGGTTCAAAGAAAACAAAAGAATAAACCCAACTCTTCCTTTCCAAAAGCCCACAACAGTAAATGATCAAGGTCTCAATATAGTCTCTGAAAGCTTACCAAGAGCCAGTTTTGCACATGCGAAGGTGGTTTTATGCATATGAACCACAGCTGTATACACCAGAAATGTAGAAGCATAGGAATGTGCAGTTCAGAGGAAAGAAAAACATAGGCCCCAAAGCTCCAAACCAGAATCTGGAATACAAAGAGTATGGGGGATTGTTTAGAAAATTTTCTTATAAAGATGAATAGTTGAACTTTACACTCGCAGCATGGTTCAGTAAACACGTTTTGTTGCTGTGTCCTGAGGGTACGTATGATGGACTAAAAATGAAATGCTTCAAACACTGTGTATGTTATATAACAAAAACTGATCATAGTGCTGCTTCATAGCAACTTTCTTTACAGCTTTCAAAGAATTGGGAAACTTTTTCTTTCTTCATGGAGTATGTTTGCACCAACATGAGTGGTGATTATATCAGCCAGGCCAAGATACATGGGCTGTCATTGGAACAGTAACTTGCAGGTCACAGCGAGGTAGCACTCAGCTGAGCTTTGAGGTGTGAAGTGAATCCCTGCTGGGAACCTGCCTGCAAAAAGTTTTTTGTTGGAGGCTTCTGTCTGCTTTTTTGGGCACTAAAACAATGGGATTGAAACAAGGAGGTGTATGATTGCTATGTGGATCTGCATGGTCAGGAGAGATCCTAACAGGAAAAGATCACAGTGAGCATTGATAAGGTTGTATCTTGTCTGGGATTTTGGCATAGACGCTGAAGATGAATGTGAAACTTTTGCAAAATAGATGGATGGAGACTGTGAGGCTCTCTTAGGGTCATCCCTAACTGTATTTATATGTGTAGTGGCTCAGAGTTAAGCTCTGGTGCCCTGGTAGTAATGCACGTTAAACGAGAGAAGAAAACAGAAGAGTGAAAGCTGATGGTAACATGCAAATAGGCTGTCAACATTCATGTATTCAGTTTGTGCCTGCTACTGGAGATGTAAAATAGGTGGTTGGAATGCAAAGCACCTAATTGATCATACACATTTCGAGTACAATGCAGTTGTGTTTCTGAAATAACCGTATGTGTAAAGCAGGTCCACCTGCTTTGTTGTGCATCTCCTTTGTTTCTGATGTCTTGCAAACTCAGCTCATTGTCATCTTTTGAGATTTCAAGAAAAAGCTTAAAATCCAGAATCTGTTCCTCTGCAACTGCAGCTGTTATCTGGTATCGTTTATTTTAGATTGCTGTTTAACTGCTTGACTGCAATCCAAGGTGCAGTAATGGTATAAAATATTTAACATACTCTGTAGATACTTGTTCTATAAACTCCAAGCCCTGAAAAGCAGGGATTGTGTCTTCACTGTGTACATAACATACTTCAAAGAAAATAGGCCCAGGTGAAATCTATATTTGAAGTTCAGCCACGATGGTAAAAGGGGAAAAATGGGGAAGGATCCTATAGATAAATGCGCCAAAAGAGATCCACCCTTTTGGACACGCCAGGAGAAGCTGCACTGAGCTTGTCTCAGCTAGAAGTCACTTTTAGACTTTGCATAGCTTACGGGTGGAGTCATAGTTTAATAGTTCCAGTCAGTTTTGCCTTAGATATTTTTTTTGTCTTTTGCATAGAGTGCATATTACAAACCAGAAAGCTGTACACTTCTTTCCCCTATGGGCTCCACACCCCCTCATATTTGTAATTAATGAGACCCTTAGTTCAGTTCAGTGTTGTAATGTAAGCAATTGTACAAATCAATGTCAGTGCAATCACTGTGGTTGGAGTTCTTTGGGATTCACTCATTTTCTCTGCATTGCTCATTCTCCTTTCATGTTGGGTTCAGCATTTTCCTGCCATTTAATACATGGTGTTCTTGAAAGATTTGAGTTCAAAGAAAGGAGAAATCCATTATTTGGCTGTTAAAGCTCATTGGGGTGAATGTGGAAATGGGGATCAGAGTAATTTACTTTCAGAGCACACCTGTAGTGCAATAAAATAATTTGCATAGAGTGCACTATACACTGTTCAAGGTTCAAGGATTTGTAAATATGTTTTTCTGCAGCGCTGGGTTTGCTCCCTTGCCAGGCCATGGCTTTTTCTGGTACCACCATGCACTCAGATTAGTCAGGCAGCCAGGACAGATGAGAGGACCAGAACAACTGAGCTCTGGTCACTGCAAAGTGGTCAGGTTGTGGTTTGGTCTGAGCTCCTCCTGACTCCAGGGAGAGCTTCATTAAGAGAGACCTTCAGGCTTTGGGCTTTGAATACCATCTGATATATCGAATGTAGGTGAAAGAGCTTTTTTTTTTTCTTCTGGATGCACTCGTGCCCTCTAGTAGGACTCTCTCTGAAAAGAATGCTGCTTAGCACCAGTGCGCAACTATATTTAACCTTGCTGACTGAGTAGAGTATTGTTTGATTCTGCTTATAACTGTGCCGTGTTCCTGGTAGTGTTTTAAGATTATAGTTCAAAGGTATCACATCTTTAGTGGAAAAAACTCGGAATGTGTATACAGATATCTGCAACGCACACACAAGGGTGTATGTGTGTAAATATGTGTATGCACACACATATAGGCATATACACACCAAACATTTCACGTGTGCTTTCATTCATAATGTACCATGTCTTATTCAGTACAGAGACATATCCTAAGATTTTTATTTTGTTTTCCAAAATCTCATCTTAGTTAGAATCCCTTTCTAACATGGTTTCCTGAGGAAATGAGGCTTTTGTGGTTATTCTGTCTGTATGTTGGCTTTTGCAATTGGCCTGTAACAACCTTTGAGTCCCATTGCCAATTTTAATTAAATTTGATACAGGGTAGAAGTCTCAAAGATATGAAGTTCTTACAGGATTAATGAAAACAGGCTGCCAAGTAGAGGAGAAAAATCTATTAATACCCGGTCTGAAAGGAGTGAAGCTTGAGCTCACTCCTTTAAGACAATGAGATATTATGAATGCCCCAACCGTGGGAAAAACTTCAATCAGCGCTCACATCTTACTAGACACTCGAGAATCCAACCACAAGATACACATTCATAGGAAACCAGGCTTCATTAGTTCCACCGTTCACTTTGATATATGGCATACGATTAAAAGAAAACTGAACATGTTATGTGTCCTTCCCCTTGAGGCTTCACACCCTTTAACCAGGTTTGTCTGTACACAAGGGAGACTTGGGGATTTGGCCCCAAACTAATGAAGAGCACGCCCGTTCCAATATCCTGACTCGAAATCTTTCCAAGTATGGGATGAGACACTGCTCTAAGCATAAATCTGTCATGAACTTGTATCAAAGAAAGGCACATACTGGATGAAACGAAGAAAATCGCAATTTCATTTTCATAGGGAAAATATTCTTGAGCATGATGCGCACACTTCATGTTAGTTATGTTAGTGAAGCAAATTCATGGAAGTTGTGTTAGCGGGACTTTATATTTACCCTGAACAAAGCGCTAGAAGTCATTTCCAAATAAGCAGTGCTCTTGCTATAAGGTACAGGAGGTGACATGGCAACATTCAAGTTACAATAATAAACCCAACCCAGTACCTTGATTAATACCCATAACTTTGAGAAGGTTTGAGTTAAAGCTGAATCTCGTCCTGTGCCAGTGGTTACTGTTGTATCATGCCTTCTTCTTCTCGTGAACAGCTGTTCCCACAAGTGATGTTGGAAGATAAGTTATTTTGGTTGAAATAAAACTGTATAGCTTTCAGAAAGAGGATGTACTGATTGATTAATTTGCAAAGTAAGTTCCATGTACATTGTCTGAAAATACTATTAATGTTGTAAGGAATACTGTGAAGAGCAATTATCTGCTAGACTATGACAGGGGAATAAGATTTCAAGGAAACATGTCAGGAATCAGAATCGAGGGAGAAGGTTTTCAGAGTGCTCCTACTCAGTGCTTTCATGTGTCCTGCTTTCTGCTGGAAACTATGCAAGACTTAATTTTTGGTTTATTTAACTTTCTATAGCTTTACTCATTGAACCAAAGTGTCATAGTGTTTTTTGGTTTGGAAATTCAGCTGCTTAGTTAGGAAGAAAATAAAACAAGAATTTACATGAGTAGAATTTTCAGAGCAAAGATACACAGGGCCTTGAACATGGAAAGTATTTCAGATTGTAAGCATACATTTTCCCAGACACATTTTTATTTGCACAAGTATCAGGCATTAAAATTGTACAGAATTCCATAAACTGCAGAAACTGATTAAAATGACATAACACAGTACACGTGAATCCTCGATGATCTCTTCTGAAAATTTGGCTTGAGATCTCTTGGTTGAAATTCAAGATTAAATGCCTGTTGCATTTTTGTAAAGAGAAGAGAACTTCCCAAACTACGTTCCTAGAAGAGTTCTGTTAATCCTCAAGCTTTATGGTTTTCCCAGCATACCTGGTATTCTACCTCACCTTTATTTGTAATAAGTTTTTATCATGAATACTTCACTTGTATGAAATCTTAAGAACACAATTGAGTCTTAAATGATTAAAAAACGAGTCAGTGAAATAAATAATTTGATAAATCTTTCAGTCTGTATCTGCTCAGAGGAGTGAGTCTGTATTTACTTTCAAACATGCATGATCTCTGAAAAGCATCCATCTCAAGTATGTCAGATAAATGATATTCATGTTTTATGCTGAACACAATCAGTGTAAGAAAATGAAATGTTTCCTGATCTTCTCCCCCTCAGAGTACCAAGTCACTTGGCTTTTAACACAGGGTTAACAACGTCTTCTTTTCGAACTTGCATAAACTTATTGACTGATACCCCTGTCTTTTATTTGGCCATGGGGTTTAGCCACAGGGGGACGATAGGTATCGCTCAACTGCTGACATTTTGTACCATCACGTATCTGCTATAAGAAAAAAATTTCACCAGTCGTCACTGAATCACAGATTTGTTAGAATTAAGAGTGGAAAGCATTATGTCATTCTATGTGGCAGAAAAAAAAAAGGCACTGAAGTAGGATATACTGTAAAGGACTATTCCCTGTGACGCACTTCTTAAGGCTTTGGATTTTTAAGTAATTCTCAACAACCTCTCTCTCTTTATAAATGTCTGTAAGTGTTGAGTCAGGGAGAAGAGGAAGAGAGACTCTCCTTAAAATGTACGTATTTGTAACTTTTATGAATGTCATCATTTATTGCAAATGATGGAGGAATGTGTCAGCCCAGATCCTTTTCACGCAGTTCTTTCAAACCATGGCTGCGACTGTTCCTAATGACTTCTACTAGAAATGTTCTTGGTATGAGCTTGTGGGGGATCTGACAGGGCTCTCAGTGGAAGTTTTCTCATTTACCTCAGTGGGGAAAAGGCCAAGACCATCATTTTTAACTTTCACAGGTGCATTTTTATTATTTCAGCCTCTCTGTAATTTCAAAGTGACATCTAGCTACTTTCATGTGCCCTCCTGAGCTCTAAAAGTTTCATTCTTACAGACTCCATGGCTTTTGATTTAGAAGGCTTTTGAACAACAGTTTGTTCTGTGTGTACTTATATTAGAGCACTGTTCTGAAACCATTATAGTAGTTAAAAAAATTACTTTTCTAAACTCTTGAAGAATGTTCATGCTGTGTGGTTATAATGTGTATTTATAAACTTGCAACTTTAAACCACTGAAAGATAATAAAAAAATCATGAGTCCCTGTAGTTGTGGAGTTTTGTCTATGTTCATTGAGATGATCTAGCGTGTGATAAATATGTGGCATTTTTCTAAGATACCATCTAAGTAATTTTGCACAAAAGTGTCTAACCAAAATAAAGAACAGTTTTGCTCGTGATGCTAAAGCTAACATAAGTAGAAAGGAAGATTTGTGTCATTTGTCTCATTTATGAGATCTTTGCCCAGTTTTTCAGTGGTTCAAAATGTATGATCTGTGCTATCTGCAACTGAGAATAGGTTGGGGACGCTGCTGACATGGATCAGAAAGAAACTGAGCCAGCTGACAAGATATTCCCAGTAATGTTACCTTCCTGTAGCATTTACACGTGGGTCCCTCTGTATGAAGGAGTTTCTGAACATGAGTTGTTACCACGAGTTCTTATAAAGTTTAATTTGCAGTTATTAAAAAGTCTTTTTTTTTCTCCTAAGGAAAAAAAAAAAAAAAAAAAAAAAAAAAAAAAAAAAAAAAGTCAACTTTGTTTTTGCTTCTCAAAGCTTGGCAGTTTTCCTGTATTGCTCTGTCAGGATCCTTGTCTTTTCATTCGGCTTCATTTCTGATTACGGATTATTCATTTATGGATGGGCAGCTGTAGCAACTTGCTTCTTGCATATGCAAATCAAGCATGGTAATGTTTATCATAAAGAGATTTTGTGGCAGCTGAAAAGGGGTTGTGGCAACATGTTCTTGATTTCAATTGTATCTTCTACAAATGGAATTGGCTTGCTCACTTCACCTTCAGTGGATTGTTATTTTTTTTTTGCCATTTACCTTTTGGACTAGACACTGCTCACTAAGCAAGCTGTTCGATTCACTTACAGATCATGATTTTGGAAGGAGCTGGCAGAATGAGTATCAATTCCAGCAGCAACCTACTCCACCAGCAGCCTTCCTGGACAGATGGATATTCCACGTGCAATGGTAGGAGGAATTCAACAGCTCTGAGCTACGTGTCTTTATTTTTTTGGTGGGAGAGGATAGGCAGGGGTGGAAGGGGCTACTTAACCCTTAAATATGCACAAGTACTGCTTTTCAGTGATGCTAGTTTACTGGAGTTTCACTTCGTGTTGGAAAATTTCCATTTGTTATTTTCTTTGTAAAAGCTGAACTCATAGAACTTAAATTTCTGAAAGTCACCAGTTTATGGCTTACCTTGTTACTGCTCATTTTTGTTAAAGTGAATTTCAAGATAGCAAAAGAATCAACTGTTCCCTCTCCTCAGTCCAGAATTCTTTCTCTGTCACATTTACCCCTCATGCCCTCTCTGAACCGACATTACTCTTTAGCACTAATCACCCCTCCGGCTTTGCAGGGGAGTAGTCTTTTTGCTCCTTTACTGTATTTGCTTTTTCAGCTCAAATTACTAGATAGCTATCTAATTAGACTGGTGTTAGGGCACTAGATAGCTTGTGATCTGAGAACTTCTTTGTTATGCACAGAACCATCTCTTTAATTTCATATGTGCCTTCTGATGCCTAAGAGCTACTGATGACTTTTGCACCTAAATTAACTTACAAGGTGTCACACAGGGTGAAATTTATTATACTATTTTTGCAGTGATATAGCTGCACAGATACACATTCTCTCTCTATATAAAAATGTAGATACAGATGCACAGTGTTTCATCTAATTTTATTTTCCTCGCCCAAAATAGTGTTTTGGAATCAATGCGTAAACCTTAAAATCTAAGCAAACATGTTGCAATTGTTCTTCTAATCTACAGAGTGGTTCAAAAAACTTACAGTGAAAGTTCCTATTCAGTGAAACTCATGTTTGATTTTTTTTTTAATTTGTAATTTCTAAATACAAAGAAATACAAAAGTGAGCTTTGAGTAAATGTACCAAGCTGCCTGTAACAGAATAATGGAAAAAAATCTTGACTGATCTTGCACAGGATCTCATAAAGATACGGATTTGGATTTCCCATTTAGAGATCCTCAGGATTCATACGTCTTTTGGAATTACAGGAAACTGAAAGCATAGGCCAGCCTCTGCAGTTACCTACCTTGTCACATCCATTTACCATGCTAACTCCTTCCTCTCACTGAAGACTTCTGCTTACATTAGAGTCTCTGAAAATTCTTGACTCTTCCGAAATGATGGGAATAAATATCAACTTCCTTTTCAGGGAACATTTCTTGGTTCCATCAAACCTTTGCTTGCCAACATACCAGTCTTAGTCATTTCTGTACTCATTCCCCTAATCCTTCAACAGCAGGATGAGCAAATCTACGTAAAGCACTGACGCAGACTTTGCTGGCCAACGTTGATGAAGGAACCTAAGTAACTGTGGGCTTATTTTTTGTTCACCCATGAGCTGATGCTGTGCACTGTATCTTAACTGAAGAAACCTGAGGTCTAGCTGAAATGATTTCCTACAATATGCCAGCTCTGTTGCTTGTGGCCTTCTAGCCTTATCCCTGCTTACTCGTATTTCTCACAGCTGTGTGGGAAAGACTGAAAAACCAGATTGGTACCAATAGGAGAAGCCATGTGCTGAAGTGGAGATAACTCAGAGCTTGGCCATGGCAGTCTCTCCTTTTCCCATAATTTAACGACCTCTGCAGTCTGTAATTCTCTCATCCTTAAATGAACCTTCTTGCTCTTCTGAACATTTTATCATGTCGCTGTCTCTGCCTGGCCTTCCCCGCTGTCCTCCTTTCCCAAGGAATAAATTGCACTGAACTCCTTTTGCTAGCTTTTCTGAGAGGCTGGATCAAGGCAGTCCTACCTTTGTATATCTTACATCTTATCTTATCGTGTGTAATTATCCTGTCCCCGCATATGTTTCCTTTCATTTGTACACATAAATTATTGTCATGCAGTGACATACAACTGAGAGTGGTTTGAAAGACTGACCAAGAAAAGATTCAGGGATCCTAAGAAGAAAATTAGGCAGTTGCCTTAATTTCAAAATGAGTTTTATAATTATATTCAGGAATCATCTTACCAGACTACAAAGATAACAAGCATTTGTTAGGTCAGCTCTGCCCTGATACTGTAGGCCGTACTGATAGATTTTTACGTTAGAGCAGTGTAAGAGTGTCTTGGTTTTAGTGTTCGTTGGCTGAATTCCACAATTCATATTCAGTCCTTATACAAACAAAATTTCCACTGTTCATTATGTGGATTTTGCAAGGCTTTTGCATCGTTTTTTGATGCACTAAAACACTTTTCCCACGTGCGGATCAACACTCCTTTGTGACAGTACTTCTGCGCTTTATCTTGCTCCAAAGAATTTTTGGTACATTTAGCCAGCATTACTAAATTCATTCCTACTCATTCAACTTCTTAAGAGAGGTGTAAAGTAATATCTTTCATTTTTAATTGGAAAACTGATTTAAAAAAAAAAAAAAGTTTTTCTCCAGCAGTAGCTGCTGAGCTAGTGTTAAAGACTGAAAAGAGTCTAAGTTTGTGGACTTCTAGGGCATGAAATTTAGCTATATAACTTTTCTATCCTCAGCGTAATCCCATGGTGTTAACAGAGCCAGTTAATACCCATTTTCTTCTCCAGTGTCCAGCAGTTTCTATGGAACCCAGTGGCACGAAATACATCCTCAGTACTGGACGAAGTTTCAGGTCTGGGAGTGGCTGCAGCATCTCCTTGATACCAACCAACTGGATGCCAACTGCATACCCTTCCAGGAGTTTGATATCAACGGGGAACATCTGTGCAGCATGAGCCTGCAGGAATTCACTCAGGCAGCCGGGACAGCAGGGCAGCTGCTTTATAGCAACCTTCAGCACCTAAAATGGAACGGTAAATAGACAGTGACCTACACGGGAATAGAGATGGATGTACAATTGTCTGAATTTTGGACTCTTCAGAAGCCACTTCTGAAAACCACCTGGCAAATCTCATTTGCTTTTTTTGCTATATTGCTTATACCTAACTGACGGTATTACTGTATCACTTATGTCATGTATAAGGCAGAAGGATCAAGGGGAAGGGTTTGTACCCTACTCCAGAATTAGCTCTTTTGCTCAGCTTTAGCGGTTTGTGCTTGGAGCTGTATCTTTAATTCTTCTGTGCTTGTTGTCGCATGTCCTATCTGCCATATGCTTTCTTGCAGGTCAGTGTGGAAGTGACATGTACCAATCTCATAATGTCATTGTGAAGACAGAGCAAACAGGTAAGTAATTGTTGGGTGACATGTTTTTATGGTGACAAAAAGGGGAAGTTGTCTATTCCAATAGAGAGAGATCACAACAGTATTAATTGCAATGGCAAGCATTTCACACAGAACTAAAGAAATAAGACAGATATCAGTCAATCATTTTTTTGAAGCTTCAGGTAGCACCATAATACCTTCTCCCACTTTTGCTGGGAGAATACCTTAACACCACCAGCCTACAGTAATGTTCAGAGTTAGTATAGTCAGCAGACTTCAAAACAATTTACAAAATTTTAAGTTGTTGGTTTTTTTTTTTTAAGAGGAAAAATATTTTGCTGTGAAGTGCTGTTAGTGCTTGAAATGTGAGGAAATTTCCAAACCAAACATATTTGAGTAAAAAAAATTCAAAATGTTACATTGCAGTTTCTTCACGTTTCAATGAAAGTGAAATTCATAATAGTATTTTGGATTGACGAAGTCTTCATTTTTCCTGCAGCAGTCCCTTATTCCATTGTATTTGTTGCTAGATGCTTTTCCTGCCAGGGCTTTGTTTCTCTGGGGAAAGAACTTCAGCTTAGCTCAGTGCACTTTGGGCACAATTATTGTGCCAGTTCCTTTCCCAGGACAGCTCTGTCTGTATCTGAACACTGCCTATCACACTGGTCCCAGCATCTTTGTCTGTAGATGTATTCATTAGCCACATTTTAGTATCTCCTAGCAGCAGGAGTACAGATTCATAGTGTGAGGTGTATCCGACAAATACCACCAGCCAGTTCATTCACTGAACCCAGAGGAGCACAGCCTCCCCAGCCAGGGACACTCTTCACCTTCTTGCAGCAAACAAGCACTGCAGTCCACTCCCTGCCTGTGCCCGCATGGTATGGCTGGCATGCATGCAGCGGCCTTGATGCTTGCCCTATAAGAAACCACAGTAATTCTTTAAGTCCTGATTTATGAGATCCTGGTATAATGTTAGTCTCTCCTTCCAGCAGAGATACACAGGGCTCTGCAGAGTACCTCTGCTGCACATCCTGGAAAGATCAAAGCCCACCGCTGACTTGTGCTCTTCACTGTGCCTGGTGGTAGGGCAGTGTGGACTGGTGCAGGCTGGGACTCTGTGTGAGCTGGCAGGGACGGGCTGGTGGTTTAGGGGGGAAAGCCTGCCTTGTAGGCACCGAAATAGGATGAAACGTGAAGACAAGCTGTCTCCCCACGTTCCGGCTGGCTAAGGCCTGTTTTCAGAGGCAACACTGGGCAGATCAGGTGTCCAAACAAGCAAAGGGTGTGTGCTATTGTAGGAACACAAGCTCTGGGTGCCCAAACATGCAGCTATTACTTAGCATGCCTGCTAAATTCCTATGTCATAAGTGGTAACTCAGCCAACCATGATTATTTAGCTATAACTCTTTTATTCCCTCCATCTTTAAGAACATGAAAAAGAATAAGTAAAACACGGATTTGAACTTCAGATCTCATCCTTTCTGAGCTTGAGTTCAAAAGAAGAATAAGTGTTTAAAGCTTCTAACCTCAAAAATGCACCGTAAAAAGAGTAATTTCCTGCTCACTGTACAGCTTATAAAGACGATACTTCTGTACGTATTGATCCACCTGACCAGAAGGTCACTAAGTTGTATTACTCTTTAAGCTTACTAGTGGCTTTTGGGTTAAGGGTGGGGACTTATGTGCCAGGAATAAAATGGTTCTGCATCTAGGCTTATGCTTTGATGTTTCTCACCATGTGCTTACACATGAAGCTCGGTCCCGGAGGGGACTTTTGAGTTCCACTGTTATAGAAAGCATTCTCTTGTTCTACTAGATATTTGAGAGCACTTTCATTTCCATGGCACCAAAGAACTGTCATAATCACTAGGGGCTGGAACTTCAGGACTGGATTGGGTAGAATTAGAGCTGTTCTGACATAGGAAAATTCCTTCAAGGGCAGGCATAAATGGTGTCTTAGTCAGGAAAGGGAAAAGGCAGCTAAATTATTTTGTAAGTCAGTGCTTTGTGTAAGTATGTTTGCCTAAGTATGCAAACCCTAATCCACAATTTGAGAGAAAGGAAGTAATTTTTCACTTAGCCCCTTCAATTCTCAGTATTCTTCACTGTTCCTTTTGCACATTTCATACTGCTTTGTCTGTCTGTGCTCAATATTCATCCTTATGTCCTTTTGTTAATTTAATTTTCCTTGTTGTCCTTCACCTTCAGATCCATCGTTAATGGTGTCCTGGAAAGAAGACAATTACCTGTATGACAGTGGCTATGGTAGCACAGTAGGTAACTACCTTCACCATACTTCATGCTTTCCTGAAGTAGCTCTATTGTTGTCAGAGTACATTACTTTAAAACATTTTCTTTTTAATTCCCAGAGCTATTGGACAGCAAAACGTTCTGTCGTGCTCAGATCTCCATGACGACACCGAGTCACCAGCCTCCTGGTAAGGAACTTGTGATTATATTGTCAATTGTTGCTTCTCCCAAAGCTACTGGCATATAATAGTCTCCGTGGTCTTCTGTTGCAGGATTGAATCTGAGCCTCCAGTCATTTTATACCAAGCAGTACTGATTCTGACAACTCTTTTAGCTATCATTATTACCGTAGCTTCTCTCTTCCCTCTGTCAAGACAAAGAAGATCAAACAATCTGCTTCCTCCACATATCTTTTAAAGTGACTGAGCAAAGGGGAAGATGTTAGTGTCAGAGAAACAAGATGTTCCAGCTCAGGCATCTGCTTTTCTGTGAGGTAGCCGAGTGTGGGCAAATAATAGTCATATTTCTCCCCAGAAGCAGCTGCAGTTCCCTGCTGAGCTGGTTGTTCATGTCAAGTAGGTTTGGGGGCAGGCTGGGGGCAGCCGCTGGGCACCGTAGGGCAGGCCCAGAGCCCCCTGCCCACTCCCAGCCCAGCCTGTCCCCAGGCTGGCCCAGCACGCCATTTCACCCCTTCTCAGAGCTCCATGAGGCCACAGGAGAGATACGATCTGTCTGCTAAAGGGCAGGAAAAAGAGCAAACCCATTTAATGCAGCACCCATCGAAACCACGGGCAGGGCACACATGTCAGGGTGCTCTGCAGGGCACATCCTGCTGCAGGCAGTGGGATGGAGGCGAGTGCGAGGTGGAGGGAAAAGGGAATCTGAGGTCATGAAGCAGTGAGAAAGGGGGAAGGAAAGGCACGATCCTCTTAGAAGGCTTTCAGGCAGATAGGCCTGAGGGAGACAGGTAGAAGTTGTGGGGTAATGAGGGAGGTGTGCTGCTGGGGATGTGGCCTCGCAGGCGCTGTCTCTGCAGAGCACTGTGAGCTGTGGAGCTGTGACCCCCTGAGCCCACTGTGCCCCTGCCTCCCGGCACCACTGGGCTTGCTACTGGGACGTGTGGCTTAAATGAATGCACTTGGCAATCAATTTAATAAGAGAGAAAAAACCTAACTTGAGAAAGAAAACCGCCAAACCTTAGAAAAAAAAAAAAAACAACCAACACCAAAACCCCCATTCTGTTTGCTTTCACCGCCGCCTCCACCCTCTCTGCTAAGATGGCTGCCAGGAGTTCAGAATGCTCTGGTGGGACTGGGGACCTGTCAAGCTCCTGGCGCGGTGTGTTTACCCGCTGACTGCTTGAGCCTAGAGCTAGGGTGGCACGCCAAGGGCACAGCCTCCTGTAAAAACTAAATTTGTATATCCCGTAAAGAATATGGCTCATTCCTGAATCATATGCAAATACCCTGCAACCTTTTGTCACAAGTTTTGCAAGACAGCTTTGTTGAAACTGCATTGTAACTCTTTTCATCTGTCAGGCCCCGGCCTCCCAACACGGCGTGTTTGAAACCGGTCTCCATGTGAGAGGGAGGCAGAGCGAAAGGCTGTGTACACAGCTGAAATCCAGAGTAAATCACCAGCCAGGCAGAAGGCAACTGAATCTCCAAGAATAAATCTCCAGCTAAACAGAGCATAACAAACATTTGAGAGCAAATTGTGGGATTTTAAAATGGAAAGGATTTAAATAAGAGGGCAAAAAAAGGGCCTGGTCCTGCTGTCCTCACCAGGAGTTCCCACAGGCTTTTAATAACACTGGGGGATCGTAATCTGAGGAAAGGCAGTGAAATAAGCCTCATTTTACTTTTTCCCCCAAGCTGAGTAAGTTTCAGGCTCGTTCCTGCTCTTTGAGAGTGGGAAGGCAAAATGACTCAGAGCTCATTTGCTGCTCGGGGGGTCAAGGACAGTAATTATGTCAGCTCAGAGAAAGGGGAGGTTGGAGTTATCCTCTCTGCCCTGCTCGGGGTACATATCCAGTTATGTATGAATAAAGTGAGTGTGTGAATGGCTTTGCATCTACCTTTTCGCATGCAGTTATTGCAGTTGCTTGTGCAAATCCAACAAGTTTCTATGCAAATGAATATTTCCTGTGAGTCATTTGCACATGCAAATGTCCCGTTTCCATGAAAAGTATGATAATCTTGCATTCATAGAAGCTGGGAAAACGTGCGTGGGACCTTCAGCTTTGCTTTGTGGCATTCAGGCACGAAGCAGGCCGAAAAGCAAATAGAGGAGGGCCTCCCTCTTGGGACGGTCCCATAGACTTTGCAAGACCTTGGAGCTGCGGAGCGGGATGCAGTCAGGCTGCCAGGTGGGGGACGGCAAGGAACAGACAGAACTTTTCTTTTTCTTCGTTTCTGAAGAAACATTTGTGCCAGAAATCCGATTCCTCCTGGGGCTGGCTGCAGGTGATAAAGCACCATCAATGAGAAATGGCTTGTTTCTGTGGCTCCAAGCCATGGAACAATATATGCACGTCCAGCTGCCAAAACCTCCTACCAGCGCAGTCCTGCTCCCTGCCCCCCAAACAACCGTGCCGTGCCAGTTCATTATGTTTTAGTCAGGTAGGTGTTCTGTGCATCGGTACCAGTGCATACATTTCACATTAGATCATCCCTTCAGAAACAAATAAGCCCCCAAAGATACATGCTTCTGCAAAGACTAAGACATAATGGGACAATTCAAGCTTCCTTTTATAGACGTGATTCTCTTATTTTTCTCTCTCTCACACATAGCATGGGGTGAGGTATTTGTTAATCTAATTTAGGTTTCAAAAGCCAAATGTTTACCTCTGCGTTCATTCTTTATTCATCAATGGTCTCTTTGTGAAGTGTGCTGATTACCATACAGTACAGAAAACAAAACTCTCCCCCTTCCTCCTCCCTTAGATTGCCTTCTGAAAAGTGATTATCTTTAAAAGAGATATTCATTCTTTTTTGTGGTTTTATTTCTTTCAACCTGCTAGTCAATGGAAAACCTTTAATCAAATTTACAAATAGGCTTCATTTTCCTCTCTGCAGATTCTTCAGATGTGAAAAAAACACAAGATCATACCCCAAAGTCCCACACCAAGAAACACAGTAAGTCCATGATTGTAATGGTTATAACATCCGTGGTTTATAATGGTTGTTTGATTGAGGGAAAAGAAACACATTAAGAGTAGATACCCACTGGGAAGGAAAAGGGAGCATTCTGAGTTCATTTTGAAAGCAGAACTGGTTAGATGGTTACTCTGATTGAATTCTCCAAGGATCTGACTGTTTCTGGTGCTGTTTGCTCATGTTATTTTTTGATGCAGTAGTTTTGCAATTTTCTAATTGCTTTTATCAATGGGAGCCTAGAGGGAAACCACCAGAATTCAGTTTCCTCCACCCTGTGTTGAGCTGAGCTGGTGATCTGGAATATAGGGATGACAAAGGAGGTGATGGACTAAATAAGGAAGGTCTGTGCACAGGCCCTGGTGTGTCTGTTCTTGTGCCTGCCAGGTGCAGCAATGCCAGAGATGCAGTTCTTCATCTCCTCCCAGAGCTTTTCATGCATGGCATCATGAGCAAACACCTGGCCCCTACTCCTACAGCTGCCTTTTCTTCTGACACAGCAGTCTTTCTACTCCCCTCACCCTCATGCTCTTTTTCTGCTAGGTTTGATTCAACCTGAGTCTGAAGACTGATTGCCATATCTGTGATTCATAGATGCTATTCTGTTAATGCATTTTACTGGGATTTCAAACCTGAAAATAACTTGCATATGTTTTTTTCATTCTGTGTTTATAATAGAGCATATTAATATTGGTCCTCTGATGTGAACTGCTGTATTCAATTTAATCCTGTTTCTGTAGTCTCTAGATTAGTTTTTCCTTCGTGGCTTCTCATCCTGCTCTGTGACTTTGCTCATTCAGAACTCCAGAACTTTTATCTGCCACAGACTTTTTCTGTGTTATGTGTGTATCAAGATTGCTAATGAAGAGATTAAGTAGGAGTGGTCTGAAGATGAACCTGAGAAGAGCCCCATCACAGTCTTGGCATAAAGTAAAGGTCACTTTGCCATGCTGGGTTAATCCCCTACATTTCCAGTTTCATCAGTAATCGTACCATTATCTATACAGTCTGTTGCTGATGTCCAGATAGACTAGATCCACCACATTTTGTTGCTTCTAGAAAGCAATTATTATGGCAAAGAAAAATACTGGATTAGTTGACTGAAAGCTATTGATGTTAACTGTATACCAGTTTCTATTTAACATCTCATTTTTGCTGAGGTTGTTTTCTTCTTACTTTGGTCTAAAGCCTTACATGCATTTGAAAGCAGACCAAAGGACAACTGTTTTCTGGCCCACCTTGTCACTGCTATTCTTCATTCATATAGCACCACATCGTACTTGCTTGACTGTGTGTTTGTTTGTTTTCCTCCTTCTACCTGGGCTTTCTCGTGTAATCTCTACAATAGCTGGAGCAGAGCTGTGCTTAAATAGGGCCTCCATATTGAACTTGGATGTCTGCTTTTGCCCTTTCTGCTATTGCAGTCAAGCTTTTAATGCTATTTTCCTATACAATTTTGGTTATCCATTTTTATCACTATCCCTCTATCTAGTATACACATTTTTCTTGAAGTCTATCTAGAACTTCAGTCAAGAACACTTGAGACCAAACACTTGCTTATATGGAACAGCATTGTATTTCATTTGCCTTCTGTTTGTCTGTTTTAAATGCATGGCGCTTTGGTGCCCACCGTACAGTTCTGCTGGCTGTTTCACAAGCTGCACAATAACACCAGGTCATACGCTGCCATGCTATAGAAGAGTATCAAGGAAAATGGGCAGGGGAGGTGAGGGGAAGACTTAAACATGTTCAGTGCCAAAGTGGTGTTCAGTTCAGGTAGCAGGGGATGGTGTGGTCTCTACCTCCCCTGGTTGCTGAGGCTTCTACCCATCCTTTTGCCTCAGGGTTCAGCCTGCTGAAGGCTGATGCTCAGCCCCAGCCTTGGTGTAAAGGCCATCAGTGTTTTCACCTGTGTAGCTCTGAGGTGGTGGTTCTGCACTCCACAAGGCATGGCCCATCCTCACAGAGTGGTACTTGTTTATAGATGACATGCCATAAGAAAATGGCATAATGAAGAGCATGCCCAGAGCGCTCCTTAAACTCCTTCCTTCTGCACCCTTCCTCTTTCAGACCCGCGAGGAACTCATCTCTGGGAATTTATTCGAGATATTCTTCTGAACCCTGAGAAATACCCAGGATTAATCAAGTGGGAGGACCGGTCAGAAGGTGTCTTCAGATTTTTAAAATCTGAAGCTGTGGCTCAGCTCTGGGGGAAGAAGAAGAACAACAGCAGCATGACTTACGAGAAGCTCAGCCGGGCTATGAGGTGAGTGCACATAAAGAAATTGTGCACAAAAAGAAAGGGAGAGTCTGGTTACTTTTACAAATGAACTGTAAGCAGCAACAGTTCCTTTTTAATTTTTTTTTTCTTTGCAACAACAAAGTCTCTCCCACTGATTTTGAGGTTATAATGTTACATTCTGCTTTGTCTTAATTTATTCCTCCTTCTGTATACTATGATACGCATATCATATAACATTTACAATATATTTTATACATAGATTAGATTCTGTTTCTGCCCACATTGCCAACCAATAAAAATATTTGATTGTAGGAAAAATGATTATAGCAAGCTGAAAGTTCACATACTACTGAACTGGGAAGTTTTAAATTACAGAGATCTTGTTTTCTGCACCAGTGTTCAGAACATAAACGTTCCCCTGCCCATTATCTTAAAACTGGCTTACAAATCCTCTGTGAGGATCTTCTTTGTCACTTGCTTTAACATTTTCAGAATTTCCCATAATCCATAGAAGTTCAAACTGTATTTTAAAGTGGAATTTTAGATTCTTTCCTGGTCAGATTTCAGATGCTGGCTTATTTAGAAAAAAAAAACACTACCAAAAAACCAAAACAAGATGAAATCTAATCAGAGTGTGTAATGAATAGGGCAATACTTTGTAACTTGAAAAATGGTGAGATTCAAATTCATAAGATGATTAATGTGAAGTAAAAAGAAGACACAATGATTTTTTTCTTCCTTGTCTTTCATTTAGATTAACCTTAGGTGTAATAAAATATGATAAAATAACAAGAAATGAAACAAAGACATTATAGATAGCTTTGTGATTCCCAATTTGACTGTGGTCTTCTAAGACCGTACATTTTAATTTAAATCTTCTTTTATGTGTTTCTTTTAACAGATATTATTATAAAAGAGAAATCCTGGAGCGTGTGGATGGTCGCAGATTAGTATACAAATTTGGAAAGAATGCCCGTGGCTGGAGAGAAAATGAGAATTAAAGATGTCAAAAAATAACACTTAAAACACCTGGATGTAAATATTCAAAGACTATTTTCTTATATTTATGTACCAAACTGGGGTGAAAAAACAATTCTACTTCTGTCGGGAAGAAGGAACATTATCATTATTGGTGTTAAAATTATTTTATTTGAAGTATGTCCTGTATGGGGAAAAAATGTACACAGTTTTCTGTGATATAAGATAACATTATAGAATTATGATTATTTTTCCCTTCTTGTGAAGTTTTTCTTTTTTCTTTTTTTTTTTTTTTTTGTTAAGTCATACAGGCATAATGTGATTTATGACAATGCTGTGAGTCATGCAAAGAAAGGGAAGGAGCAAAATACTAGGGCATTTAGGCAGTATGATAATCCACTTTGGAAGGCAACTGTAAGTGGAGAAACTGTAAAGCATCTCTGAGCCAAGTAGTCTTCTTCCATAACCAGCTGGTTTATAGCTTTCACTGGCCAATATCACTTGTTCCTTCCCTCCAATTTCTGAATGTTTCAACACTTTGCTGGCTTCCAGTTGCTTTTATTAATCCAGACAGTGGGTTCCCCTTCAGTTGGCTTGTCCCAGCCTTGAGAGCAGTAGCTCAGCAAGGTGGGGCATGAGCATTTACTTGGAGAACTCATACTACCTCCACCACTGGGACCTTCTTTTGTAGGCAGAAGTTTAGGACTGGACCTTGCCTGGTACTGAGTATCCTCCCTAACCTCCAAAGGGCATTCAGCTCACACCATGAAAAGGGCTATTTGTTTATGACTGACTTTAACTATCTTTGAAGTGGACTGCAGGAAGAGAGTCAATCTCAGGGACTAAAAGCCATTAGAGGAAGATGACTGTTTTCTGACTGGGCAAACTTACCAAAAGACACCAATTTCCCAGTAGAGAGAATACTCTCCCCTACCTGATTCCTAACTAAAGCATTCAAATTCATGGCACATAAAGCAATAAGGAGGGGGACAAGCAGAACATGTATTAATCCAATGGCACGAGGGAGAAGCCTCCCCAGTTCCTTCAAGTCATATGATTCCTGGCAGGTCAAGTCTCATTTGGACATATATTTTCAGATAACCTCTGAGAAATGTAAAACTTGGTTGCATGTAAAATATGAGTTCTCTTTGCTTTTCTCAAGTCTAGCTCTTGTATTTGTATTTGTTTGCTTTTTTTTTTTATTATTTTTTATTTTTT
>PPHD01003102.1:0-21907 GCA_002909625.1 Bambusicola thoracicus
GGCTGAATGAGAAACATGGCATTTTATATTGCTGTTTGCTGGCCACTCTTCTTTTGGCATTTAACCTTTTTTTTTTTTTAAGTATTCTTAATCCCTTCTTAAGGGCCTATACACTATAATAGATAACTCCCATTTAGAGCTTGTCTACATTCTGATGATGAGGGAAAAATTTCTGAATTAAACATAGTGATTTTGAAAGTGATTATTGAAGTTACATGAATACCCCATGCCAGTGGAAACTACTGTGTGAAATGAAGTATACTTTCAGTTACTATAATTTACTTCCCTTTGGATTTTAGAAGAAAAGTAAATTGAATTTAGCCCTGTTTCACTGAATAACAGTGTCTGTGTAAAAAATTTAATCTAGTTTTACAGCTATTTAAACTAACTTTCCTGAGAAAGATGACAGAAATTTAATGGGAGAAGGTAAGTAGGGACTACAGACAAGTCCTATAGAGCACGTAAATTCTTTCTTATTTCCTGACCCTTATTTCAGCCTTTCAGGAGAAACTGCATAGTCAGCGGCCATTTTCTGTAATTAAACTGTCATGGGAATATTGAAGTAACTTGCAGTGTAGGCCTTACTCTTACTAAAAGATATTCACAGATCCACTTTGCCTTTGAAATCAGTGGATTACTTCAAGTATATAAACCAACCACAGAATCACAGAATCACAGAATGTCAGGGATTGGAAGGGACCTTGAAAGATTCCTTGGTGAAGCAGGAACACCTAGATTAGGTCACACAGGAATGTGTTCAGGTAGGTTTTGAATGTCTCCAGAGAATGAAGTCTCACAGTCGCTCTGGTTCTGTGTCTCAATGTTCTGTTACACTCACGATGAAGAAGTTCTTTCTAGAATTTATGTTGAACCTCCTACGATCCAGCTTGCAACCACTGCCCCTTGTCCTATCACTGGATGTCACTGAGAAGAGCCTAGCTCCATCCTCCTGATACTCACTCTTTACATATTAATAAACATTAATGAGTGATGTGGAATACTGATAACCAAAAATCATAAAACCATGACAACCTCCCAGTCTCCTCTTCTCCAAACTAAAGAGACCCAGCTCCCTCAGCCTTTCCTTGTAAGGGAGCTGCTCCACTCCCTTAATCATCTCTGTGGCTCTGCAACGGACTCTCAAGCAGCTTCTTGTCCTTCTTGAGCTGAAGGGCCTGGAACTGGACACAGTATTCCAGATGAGGTCTCATCAGGGCAGAGTAGAAGGGGAAGAGAACCTCTCCAGACCTACTAACCACACTCTTTCTAATACACCCCAGGATGCCATTGGCCTTCCTGGCCAGAACAAAGTGCTGCCTCATGGTCATCCTGCTGTCCACAAGGACCCCCAGGTCCCTTTCCCATATGTTGCTCTCTAACGAGTCAGTCCCCAACCTATACTGGTACCTAGGGTTATTCTTGTCCAGATGCAAGAGTTTACACTTGCCTGTGTTGTATTTAATTAAATTTCTCCCCACCCAACTCTCCAGCCTATCTAGGCCTTTCTGGATGACAGCACAGCCTTCTGGTGCATCAGCTACTCCTCCTAGTGCACTCTGTTCCCTCATCCACCCATGTTCATGTCCACAAAATACTGTCCTTAAAATAAAATACAGGAAGGAGCAGAAGGAGATGCCTAATAACTGTCATTGATCAGTTCCTGAGTGTTAGCAGGATAAAGAGTAAAAATTTTTTCATCACTTTCACCATGCTACAACCAGGCATGTATGGCGTTATTCATTTAGTGCAGATTTCAGTGACTAGCTGTAGATGTGTAGTGTGAACACCTGTATCTGAACTTACCATCTATATCTTCTATTAGCCCATGGAAAGAAGCAAGAGCTTCTCAGGTGCTATAAATCTTGTCTTGAAGTAGCTATGAAGTCATACTCTAAAAACCTCTATTTCCCTCCTTAACAGAGGAGCCCTCAATTACATCAGAAATTTGTGTCTATTGCATGGATATCCAAAGTCAAGTGAGATCAATTAATCTCTTTGCTGCACTGCATTCCCAGAGACTCAGAAGAATATTCAAATATTCTTTCCTTTGGTAACTCTAAAGTTTTCTCCATTCATCATGGACATGTGTGTCTTTGAGAAAAGTCTTTGAAAAAGAGTTTTTTTCATTTTCATCTAAAAGTTTTCAGGTATGTTAATGACCAGTGTAATATTTATGGAAATCTGGATAACTAGATATCCTTCCATGAAAAGGGACGATGTGGAGAGAGAAAGAATTTATTTGCTGCTATTGTTTGTTTACACTATCAGTGTAGCTTACTTCAGGAACTTTAATATTCTACAGAAGACCACCTTACTTCCAAAGGCCCAAAGTAAAGGCTTTTTTCTCCAACTGCTTAATTAATAAAACATACTGAGAAGATTTCTTCATTCGGGAGATCATTATAATTCACCATTTCATTCTAAGCTTTATTTATAATCACTTTATGCTTTCATCAGAAAGTCATTTAAAATCATTTTATTTTGCATATGTAATTAATAAAATGAACAAGACAAGCATTTTAACACTGGCTTATTCCAGGTACCTGCTTAAATGCATTTCATTCACGTTTTTTAACAATGTACTATGTGTCTACATGAGGTACACAGCCTGGGCTGTATCCCACTTACTGTATCGGAATGATAATCTTTCTACCTTCCTCAGTTTGTGCAAAAGGTTTTGCAGAAGACAACCATAATGACCTGTTTCTTTGCCTGTGGAAGGCTATAGAAAATTTCATGTGTGAGTGGTCTCTACTGACAGATTCTCAAAGATGCCCTCCCCCAAATATGTGATTTCCTATCCTAGTGATTCAATTACCCTGTTGGTTTTAAAGAACAAAAAATGAGAGCGACATGGTCTGAAGCACCACATTTTTTGCTTCTTCACTTTTAAAAGGACTGAACAAAATGCAAGATGTACTCTTCTATAAAGCCAGTAGGAACGTGATTAGCTCCAAGCAGTAGCAATGTGCTGGAGGTGAAGCCAAGCATGTGCTGCCAGTTCAGACCTTGACCCAGATATGAAACCCAGCTCTCCAAGCCGATGAGACATTAAGATTACTGCAGAAACCCAAAGTGAAGCCAATCAGGGTGTATTTGTCAGCCTCAAAATGTAGTTCTGAGATGATAAATTTGTTTAGCTGTTCACGTTTGTCATTTGCATAAACACAAGACTGCAAATAAGCTTCTATATGTGCTCAGTAGTGCTGGATTTTTGGTCCTGGAGCAGTTAATTACACTTGTAATTGAGTGTGGTATATTGTTAAGTGGAACTGTTCAAAGGCCATGTAGGGATTCCTCCTCTCTGAAAATGCAGTAGTACAGCATTTTGTAGAGCAACCTGGTCTTTTCCAAAGAAAAAGGTGCCAGGTACATTTCTTTAAAGAGCATCGGTGCCAGACAGTCTGGCAGTCCAGCTTGACCCCCTGAGTGTAGTTTGACTGTAGCAGTGACAGCCAGGAGAGGAACTGGATTCAGAGCCAACATTAGAGCCATCTGGAGAAAATAAAAGGGTGGTGAAGGCTGGACAGCAAGCAAAAAATCATCTCTATAGCTCTACACACAGCTCCAAATTTTAAAATACTTTATTACAGAACCAACTTCACACTTTTACATTGTGCAGATAACCAGCCAGCCAGCCAGATTTTGAAAGGTATCTAGAAAGCATCTAGTGCTTATGTGCCACTAGGTTGGAAACACGTGGAACCTTTGTGAGCTGCATCCATCTATTCCAGTATATGGCTGATGATAACAGATTAGGATTGATGTATTCCGGCCTTCCAACTCATCAGAATTCAGCCTTGGCCAGGAACAGAATGTGTGAAACAAGATCAAGACAGAATTGAGAAATTCCTGAATTGTATTGCAGAAGTTTCATTTTCCTGCTCTCTGCTCAGTTTCACTTTCAAGGACTCAACTAAACTGAATTTAAGAATTTCAGCTTCAGCTTACACGTAATTTGATACAAGAGAGCACTTCTCTACCATCCTTGCAAAGACTGTTGCTCTCCAGTGAGCAGTATGCTCTCCAGCTGGTTCAGTGTGCCCAAAGTATGTACACGAAAAATATATGTAAAATGTCTTCGTACAGTCTTGCCTCAGTTAAATTGAGAGGGTCAGAGTTTAAGACCTGCTGTCATGTTCTGTTTTTCCTAATGACAACACTTAGACAGCTGTTACTGCAGGGATCATGTCTCTTTGATAACTGCCTTTTTGAAGCCAACTCTCAACTCTGGGTTTCACTCTGAGAGCTGAGAACCCTCACAGAGACCTTGAGCAACTTTATTTTCAGGTACTTATATTTTCAACTGGATCATCGAAATATCAAAACGTGTTGAAGAACATAGAGTGAACGCATGTGTAAGGTGACATGGAGAAATTGTTATATCTGAAAAGAGGCTGAAGAGCACTAAAGGAAAACCACGCTCAAAAGTTTGCACAATGTTATTGTATTCACCTGCATTTGCGGGTGGTGGTGAAGGGGAAATGAGAGGATTAAAGGTTTCTCACAGTCAGGCCACATTCTTTCTATTATTATTTAAGCATTACTGGAAGCAGATTCCAGCTCACGCAAATATCCGATTAGTACAGCTAAGACTGACGTGGAACAGGCGCTTAGTGCATGAGGCCAGATTTATTTTGCTGGAATCAAATGTGCTTAGGGAAAGCATTCTGGTCCACCATGGGAAGAGAGAAGGTTTAGGTAATTCGATTCCATCCCGGAATTCATTTTTTTTATATTCATTCAGAATGGAGTAGACTTCACAGTGTTGGTGAAAAGTCTGGTTGAAAAATTCTTGCTGAAGTCGTAGTTAGCGAGGTACACGAAAACTGCAGTTTGTAGGTAGTTTATTCAGGCAAAATGTGCCAATATAAAGCCTGGTACTTACAGGTACAATGTAATACTGCCTGTAAAACTGTTCCTTTTTAGGATATGAGCTGCATTGCTGTTAGAGGGCTTTGACAATCTAATTTCAGTACTATAGACTAAGCCATAGAGAGACAACCGCTTAGCCGTGCGGATTTTGTTTGCCAGCAAGTCTTTGGAAAAATGCCTAATGAATCCAGATCACTTTAGTGAGGACCAAGGATATGCTTTGAAGAAAACCTCCCATTTGCTCCTGTGTACCCTGCTTTGAGTCATGGAAAAGCATCTGAGCATGTGCTTTTGGTTGAACTGAACACAGCAATGGGCTTCAGGAGAGCTTGAGCAAGTTCCAGCCAGTGGTGGGCATTCAGTCCATGAGGGCAGAGCTACCTGAAGTACTGATCTCTGAAACCATGGCCATGTGGCCTTCAGAGCCTCAGCTCCTGATGTTTCACCTTGCAGATCCATTCTTATTGCACGGCACTTCTGACCAATGCAGACATGAATCAGGTACTGGAGTTAAGACTTTGGGATGGAAGGGGAAAAGAAGAGGCATATTAAAGCATTTTTATTCTTCTTCCTTATTTTTCTTCAGTCTTGCTTTTTGTCACTGAGCAGCACAGGCATTTTTCCTACTTAAGACAAAGAAATGAAGAGTGACTGGACTGGCATCGGATATTTCATACTGCAGTTACTAGCTGCATTTATTATTTCATAACAGATTTTATTCACTGCGTGAGCAACCAGAACAGCATGACTACTTCTCTCCCTTCAGGACTCTGGCCATAAGCTAGAGAAAGGCTGATGCAACTGAATCAGAAGTGTTATGACTTTATTGAAGAGTCTCCTCTGTGTGTGAGCAGAAATCTGTGGGGGGAAAAAGTGCCTGTAAGGCTTCTGTCTGGGTTGCAGAAGCAAGGAGAGCTCAATGATATCAAATTTTTACATAGGAAGGAGGAGTGCTGAAGCTAAACTTTGGGCTTCAGCTGTTGGAAAGTTGCTTGAAGGCTCTGGCTGAGCTTCTGTCACTGTCAGTGGGGAGAGGCATCGTCAGAGGGCAGTGTCTTAGTCATCTCTCTCAGATGTCATGTACTGTGCCTGACATACTTGTTTTTGAGAGGTACTGGTAAATCTGTATCTTTCGGCTGGTTTTACACCAGGGTTAACTAACTCACAAGGTTTTAAATGACTCTGTTAGTCAGAGGCCAGTCTACAATACAGTGCGGGACACTCCTGATTACAAAATCCATTACTGGTTAGATTGCTTGCTCCACCTGGAGTGAGGAGAGAATGCTGTAGTGCAGAGTAGAGTGGTCTCCTTTGCTTGTTCTTCTTTGCTCTCAGTGTTCTACTCGAAGAGAAGGAGAGTTTGCAGTGAATTGCTCTTAAAAAATTAAAGATCTGCAGAAGACTGTAAGCTGAAGGGAACAATTCATGCTCTAAATGGAAAATGATCTGATTTGTGGTGCTCTTTCAGTTTGAGAAACCCAGGTACCAGAAAAATAGGGTCTCTGGATTAATTTTTTGTGCATACATGGGACTATTTCAGCACCTACAAATAACAGTTCATCATGATAATCACACAGTTTTCTCCATAGTGAACAAACTACCCAAAGCAAGAGCAAAACCATCCAGTAGTTCTGTTCTGAGCTGTGAGGAGCTTGGGAGCTCTTGTATCCTCTGTAGAGTTGCCTCCATACAAAACCTTGCTTAAATATTTTCAATTATTCAGTTCAGAACTGCTGTGATACTATTTAAAAGAATATCTCCCAGCCCATCTCTATCTGTTATGTGGGAGTCCTAATACACCTATGACCAATAATCCTAAGTTATTCTAACGTGAGGTAGTGAATGAATTCTTGTGAAGCTATATGTGTATTCAGCTAAAAAATTGTCAGTCTGCAATTCCTTATCTACTGGAGAGGACAAGCACAGAGCTCCAAATATGTCGGACACTGAGTGATGCTTGGGAAAAGAAAGTACTAAGCTTGTGTTTGGATGTGGCTGAGAAATAAACAGGAATCGTATTTCTATATAATGTCTTTAGTACTATCCTTAGTATCCTTTAGTTGATATTATTTTCTCTCTTTAGTTTTGATTTGGACATTACCAAAACAACTGTTAAGTGGTGTTTGGAGGAAGGACACAGTTCTTGAGCCTGATATTGATCTTTCTCTTTAGCTGATGCCTTCACTAAGGGAACAAACCCGTCATCCAAAGGCTGCTGCCAGAGTTCCAGTATTTACCTTGCCAAAACTTGTCATGAGTACTGCTTATTTCTACAGCCTCGACTTCTGATTCTGCAGTTGACATTCAGACATGAGTAATGATAGTCAGGTGTTTGTTATCCAGGTGAGCATCCATATATCTCAGTCAGGGGACAAAAGAGCAGCTCGGGAGAATGCAATATATGAATATTTACAGTCACACAGAACACATGATTTTCTCCTTAACGCTAATCATAGGCTTGAGAAAGCCAGACTAGGTTGGCAAAAGAAAAACATTAGTCCTGGTTTAGTATTTGGCTGACAAACAAACAGAAGATGTATTTCCATTCTAATGTTTTCTTTGACATTTTTAGTATAATCTATTTCATGTAATCCTATTTTGATTCATAAATACTTGCTGACACATATTCGATATGCAAAATACATTCTGCATGTATTTTTATAATGAAGTGACCCCAACTCTTTTCTTTCCTTTAGGGGAAAAAAAAAATAGCAGTAACTGAGCTTCAGGCTTTACATTTTCAGGCAGCTTTACATAAATAAATATGTTCAAAATTTATAATTCATTAGTTTGTACAATGAAACAATAAACCAAAGCACATAGAGGATGACCAGCTCTTCCTTCCTTTGGAAGTATCAGTACCTGTGAACCATGCTGATCTGAGTATTGTCAATGCTAAAAATACATACTAATGAACATTAAAAATTCCCTGCCCATTATGAAAATTCTACTCATTAAAATAAAAATAGCATTTTGGAAGTCTTTAAAAACTATTTGCATATCAGAGAAAGGAATCCAATTTGGAAGAACTCTTATATCATTGTTTACTGGCTGGTTTGCCTGAGATTAAACTAATCAGCTGGCACTGAAGGAGCTGGCATTTGGTCTTACTGATGCATTACAAAAGTGCACTGTTGCATTCCCTGCTCCTGTAAGCTTTGATTAAGGTTTTACATAGCTGTTAGAAAAACGCCTTGTTGCAGCAGGGAGAAAATTTACATTCTCCAAGTCCGTGTGGTTGAATGTTATGAATGAGAAAGGACTGAGTCAGAAGGAACACGATCTGGATTAAAACATGCAGATTTCTGTTTGTCAGCTCTAACAGCAGAACAGAGTTCAATTTATCTTGTGCTTAGTAAGCAGTAACCTACAAACAAACAGGATCTAAGAAAAGGGAGGAGGTCAGGAGAAAGCAGAGACTGCCCAGGGAAAGTGGAGGAAAGTTTTCAGCTCACTGCCAAGTGAGGGTGCAGATAATGTGCTCAAGGGCAGGGCTGCTAGAGGGCCATGGGCAGCCTGGGGGAATGGGCCAACGCAGCCTCCTGACATTCAAAAAGGAAAAACTGAAAGCCCTTCTCTGGGGCGGGGAGGGATTGCTGGTCGTAATACAGGCCTAGAAGAGAGTGAGCATGGTAGTGAGGTAGACATGAGCTAGCAGTGGGCCTGCTCAGCACTCATTAGACCACATTTTGGACACTGCATCCAGCTTTGGGCCACTCAGTTCAAGAAAGACATTTGCGAACTGGAGGGAGTTCATCAGATGTTACTATAATGGTAGGGGCTGGAGCGTTTGCCCTGCACAGAGAAACTGAGGGAGTTAGGCTTGTTCAGTTCAGAGAACAGACAGATGTGATGGGACCCAGTAACACACCCAGAACCTACAGTGAAGATGAAGCCAAACATCAAAGTGGCGTCTGGTGGGAGGTTGCTGAACTCATAGTTGACCCTGCTAAGGCAAGTGGTTGTGCTAGAAAAATGAGGTCTCTTGCAAACTGATTCTATAAATAGCAAGACAGAAGAATAAGACAGGCCACTGAAATGAGATTTAATCAAATAAAATTACTAGAGCAATTTATCTGCCAGAGATTCACATGCAGAAATATTTGTCCTGGTCTGGATCACAATTGCTTTCTATGCACCAGTTTTGGGAGTACAAAGAGGTGACATAGTGTGTCAGCAGATAGATTTCCTGATGGATAAGCACTCCAGAAATGCTTCCATCCCACCCTGGGATGTGAAATCTCAAAAGACAGTGAAAAATGGAAAGGAAAAATGAGGAACTCTGAAAGAGATTACTTGTCAGGGCAGACTGGGAGACTGGGAGATGCTCAGCAAGTGCAGGTTGTCAGACTGGAGCTGAACTCTGGGTTTCTGAGTCCTGATGAGTAGCTGAATTGAAGCTTGTTTACATACAAGAAGAAATGAAACCAAACTAAAAGAGCCTTAAAAGCACTCTGGTTGGCTTTGTACAGAAGTGACTGAGTAAAGAAGAGTACTGAGCTCCTCAGTACAGGAGAGATATGGACCGGTTGGAGTACACATGAGGAGGGCCACAAAAATGATTCAAGAAATGGAACACCTCTCCTAGAAGTGCAGGCTGAGAGAGCTGGGGCTGTTCACCCTGGAGAAGAGAAGACTGAGGAGAACTGAGAGCAGCCTTTCAATATCCAAAGGGGAGATGCAGTAAAGAAAGGGACAGATTCTTTAGCAGGATCTGTTGTGATAGGACAAGGAGAAATGGTTTCAAACAAAAAAAAGGAGAGATTTAGGTTAGATATAAGGAAAAAGTCCTTTATAGTGAGTGTGGTGAAGCACTGGAACAGGTTGCTCAGAGATTTGGTGGATCTTCCATCCTTGTAGACATTCATGTCTACATGGGCTCTGAGCAACCTGATCTAGCTGTGGGTGTCCCTGCTAACTGCAGGGGCGTTGAACTAGATGACCTTTAAAGATCTTTTCCAATGCTAAGGATTCTATGATTTGTGGTGGATAAAAACTGAAATAAGAAGAAAAGATAAAATGCATGATTCAAAGTTAGAAGAGAACATGAGTCACAGGCTGAATGCCACAAAATCAGGTCTCGGGCTGAGATACCATTAAAATACTCTAGTTAAAAATCAGCATTCTGTTTTAGAAGGAAGTTGCAGCCAATCTGCTGATTAATACTTGTTCAATCCCATAGAACAAGTACTCTTTGGCCTACATAAAAAGCGTCAGAGGCTAAAACTCCAGGGCCCTTGAATACATTTTTTAATGAAGCTATTTTAATCAGCACCGAAGAATTAAATATATTCAGTCTGTATGTTTTAGGTGATTTTTAATGGATGACTGAGCCTTTCATTTTGTGTCACCAATTTGAACATTGCCCAGTACTGAAGTGCTTGGAAATCATCACTACTATCTGCTGGTGTCAGTCCAATTTCCAGCTGTGAAGTATCTTTACTGGAAAAAACACCAGTGTCACTAATTTGTGTCTTTATTGAGAATCAGAAAAAAAGAGGCAAATATTGAAATATGCATGAGTCACAAAGAAATTTCTTGTAGACAGAAATGGAGTGCTACAATAAGATGGAGGCATTCCTGGAAAATTGCATGCGTATTTTCTTTACATATATGTACTCATAGTCTGCAAATCAAACACTCTAAATCTCATTGCATCACAACTTCTGCTTCATCTAGTATTATTCTCAAAATATTTTCTTGCATAAGACTTCTTTGAATCAAAAATGGAGTGGAGAACTGCATTCCCACCCTTGACCAAACCTCCTTGCAGTCACAGGATGTGAGAGCCCAGGCACCCACCAGTGCCCACAGGTCTTACTAGCTGGTTGCTGCTTCATGTAAAAAAGTGTTTCAGAAGAATGTTATTGAGTAAGAGCCCAGGTAGTGAATCATTTTCAAGTTTTGTCCGCCCCTCTGTATCGGAAATAGGAAAGAGTGACTTTTTTTACTGGATTAGGAATAGAAAGGGAAACTACATCTCCACACATCCCATCAGTGGCTGAAGTCCTGTTCAGCCTCCCAGCCTCAGCCACGTGAAGTGGAAGAGTGTGTGAGAAGGATGAGAGGAAGCCTGATAGCACAGAGGGTTAAAAGGTTAGATTTCTCCCTCTTCTAAATGAACCATGCAATGAAGTAGAGAAGTTGTTGGGACATTAGAATGAATGATGCAGCCAAACATTTCTTGATGCAGTCCACTCTAAAAATAGAAATGTCTCCTTTGGTAACCCCATTTCCATGAGGGTGAAATACTCACCTAACCAATCCACTAGCCACTCTACGGTCTATTGCTTGTAGTCATAAATATAGTTCATATGGCCTGGTGGTAATAAAGTTACTTAGTTGAGGAGGTTGTAGAGAGCTTAGACAAAATCACGTCAGGTGGTCAAAGGGGAATATGTAATGTTAGATATGTAAAAGTTTTTTTTTTGCCTCTTTGTTTGTTTGCTTGCTTTTCTAAAGTGCAAATCTTCCATTCAAATTGATAGAACCTGTTAATTATTTCACATTTCTTACCGTAACAAGGATGTATTCAACTATGCCAACAAACACAAATATCTTTAGCCTGAGAAGATAACTTGTCTTATCCTTCTCTCTCTCTCTCCCTCTCTTTTTTGGCAGACCTTTTCCTCTGTGGTTAACTTGTAAATGCAGCACCCTCAGGTGCCTATGCGTCCTGAAGAGATCTTTTCTGGATTTCAGTTCCTGGCTGCTGCTGGATGATGACTGATTGAAAACAATCTGATATTTATCCTTGCAGGCTCAGCCAAGTTGGTGGGAAATGAAGCTTGCACTCCCTCTGCTTTTCCACCTGCCATCACCTAACTCTAATCAATTCATGCAATGGTAACACTGTTGCTCAGCTTTGTCTTTTGCTGTTAAAAACATGACCTGGAAAACAAATGCATTGTTACATTTTACTTCATCATTGTATCAGTTTATTTCAAATAAATGACAAGCGTATTCAAAATTGTTCTGAGCAGGTTTAACAGCTGTCAGGAAATTTAATTGGACTTTTGTTGAATAGTTTTGAGTATGGGCTCCCTTGTGCCTCTGAGAACATTCTCACATTCCTTACAGCAGTGTCAAAAATCCTGCATAAAATGACTGTGCTGCCAAGGAGAGGGAGATTAGATACAGTGCAAAGGTTTGGAGATTTTTTGTTGTTGTTGCTGCTGCAATTCACCATCCCTTCTGGCTGTTCTGAATATCAGTGTTGCAAAGTCATGTATTTGGGAGAGTTCTGGGAAAGTACTTGTGATAGCTGACAAATAGCCACCACAGCTGGTGAATGCCATGTACCCCAGGAAATCCCATCTCTGTGAAAGCATGGCATGAGACAACAGCACTCTTTGCTGGTGAAGCCTGGTGATTTGGTGTTACATGTGCAAGACCTCTAGGCTGTAAGAAAAGACAAGTGAAAATGCATTTCATACCCTCATCATGAGTATGTCCAGATAGTAAAAAGGAAGACCCCGACTTCCATGATTACTGATATTCTCAATACTCATGAAAAATTGTGATATGCTTGTCTTTTTTTTTTAAACAAAAATATTTCTCAAATTATCACCACAATTTCACTGAGACAAAACATTAACACCAGAATCACATATTTAGCACAAAAAGAATTTCAGTTATGAATGTTTTGCTTTCTATATCCTCTAAAGTCTCTATAAGAGCTATCCTAATCAGTTACAATACCTGGACAGGAGAATTGTGCCTAGACACATAGAAACTTGGACAAAGAAGGAGGTATGGGACAGTTTATCAAGGTTTGTCCATTTGTACTTTGTAATAGCTGCAAACAGAGGAGAGTTATTTTGATTGCTCATGCAATTCACATAATGAATGTGTGGACCTGGGGTTGCAAAAATACCATAGCCCCCAATAAATCATATCATATGTTCAGTAAGAATGTAATCCATCACCTGTAGAATTAAATGAAAATATATCCATAATTTATTGGGCTCTTCAAGCCATCCCACTATAAGATTAAGCAGATGCTTAACTCCAAGTCATGACAAGAATCAACTTCAGCAAAGGGCCCCATCTCATTCAGTATGAGATCTTTATACCCTCTCTTCTTTTCTTTGTGTTAGCCCAGTCTCTCACATTCTCTGGCTTTTTATCTACCTGAGTTATGATTTACTCTAAAAAGCACTTCCCAGTGGTTTCATCAAAGTGAAAGGAATTATGAATCAAATCACTTTTATATTCTACAAGTACAGAAGATAATCGTAATTGTAGCACCTTTAAGGTTGCTTGGGGCTCTGAAAACTTAGAACAGAGTACTTTTTAACTAGGGGAAAATAAGTCCCCGTACAAAGTGAAGACCTTCCCAAATAATGACTGCTTTGTACAGAACATCTTTATTATTGTTAAAATGATACACATTTGTACAGAGAAAATCATTAAATAGGACCTGACAGTCACTTGTTTAGAGCATCACTTGGTTGACACTTTAATATAAGCAGCATTAAAATAATATTGAATATAAAAAATGTAAGAAGAAAATAAATGGGACTTTCAGACTCCATGCTTTTTAATAACATTGAGTTATTTTGCAGTGTTCGTATCTTTATCTGCTGATATGATTCAAAAGGAAATCACAGCTTAGTGTCAGTAAAGGAAAACCATACCGCATGTAAGAAGAAAGATTCCTCCCCAGAGTAAATACAGTTTTGCTCAGCCTTCTGTTTTACAACAAAATACAACCAGCATTAGGAGTGTATTAGCAGGTACAAGGTTGTCAATTAAAGCATTCATTTGCTACTCTCAACCTTGATCTTCTCAAAGAGAATTTTTCATATCTTCTAGAAAAAGCAGGAGTATCTCAGCACAGTGAAATGTTAACAGTACCTTTTTTATGAATGTCCACAGGCACTGAAAGGAAATAGTATGAACGCTGTGGTTTTTGCAGCTTCGTTTCATAATCCAACGACCTCTTGAGGCCCAAAGCTAGCCAGTAGGCATAAAGCAAAAGGGAAAAAGATTTAAGGGAGATTGGGCTGTGTGATTCTGGGTTTATTGTGTTCAGCTAGCCCTCTCTCACCCATTACTTCTTGCAGTCTCTTTGTAGTTTTTAGTCTTCCTGCTCCATTGAAGGAATTTTCCCCTGTATTTATCTTGTAAGCTCACAACAATATTCACCTACCCTGAGCCCTTCAGATTTTCCTAATGCAATAATTGAAGGAAAATTGCTGGGAAAATGAGTGGAAGAGTATTAGCAGTGTCAGAGATGTGACTGATTCCCAGTTGCTCTTTGACCACTTGTATGTCATTGTGAGCTCACCAAAATGGAGCAAAGAGAAAAGAGGTTCAGAAAGACCTTGAGAAAAAAAAAAGAGGTCATACTGCAGAGAGAAGGGAAGATTCAACCTCATTTTGAAATATAAAACTTCCTTCTAGCTCTAATCCCCAGTGAAAAGCACCAATTCACATTCTCTGTTTACATGGGATTTTCAGTGTTTTACTTGTAATGCAAGACAAATTTCAGTTCTTCTGGAACTAAAACCACCAAATGTGTGAACTGCTGTGATAATGTGGCACTGAGGGACATGGTTGTGGGCATGGTGGTGATGGGTTAACATTTGGACTTGATCTTTGAGGTCTTTTCTGGCCTTAATCATTCTATGATTCTTTGATAATGCTCCATCTTTTATCTTAAAGCCTTTCCAATGTTCTACTGATAAAAATTTCTGACAGCAGCCTTGTAAATCCAACCTAATTCTGGAAAGCTAGCCTTCTTTTTGTCACTTCCTTACAACTTAAACTGTTCAAATTATGAGTTCACTGAGAACACCATTGTCTGTAAATAAAAGCTACCCTGAAAATTGTTCATCATTTGCTGCTTTGTGGATCTGAAATTGTAATTAGAATTTGCAAATTATAATTTATAATTGGCTTCATGACTGGATGTTAATAAATAGTTCCTGCACAGCTGGGAAGAAATTAAATGTAGTCCAATGCTTTAACAACATTGGCTGCATAGAGTTAACACAGGCAAAAAGTAGTAAAAACTTACTTCTGTCATTAAAGTGAACAGATCTACCTCTGAATGCATTAAAATGACAAATCTGATGAGTTAGAAGGTGACATTTTTACTTTGTCACTTTTCAGAATAAAGCTGTACTATTAAACATAATGTTAAAAGGCAAGGTCGCTTGTGCTCATCAGGAACATATTCCATCCAAGGCGAATATGCGGTCACAGACACAGTGCAAAGAAGATGAGGGAAGCCAATGCATGTCATGTGTCTTTATGAGTACAGAACTTCTCATCAGAGCACCTCTTTATTGCCCAGTGTGAGCTGCTCTGGCAGGAGATTACCCACATACCGGAACAAGGTGCGATTCAGAGCCATGTGATGCAGGGGATATGGGCCTGGGGCACCAGCAGCTATGCTGCGGCTGCAAGCTGAGCTGGAGGCTGTTCCATACAGATAGATGTTTCTCTTACAGAGGAACATGGCTCTGGCTGCCTGCTGGGTGTGTTTCTGGATTCATTCCACACTTGGCTTGCCCAGCTGTGTTCATTGTGCTTGTTTTACTCAGTTCTCTGGATGATAAAAACCCTTTCCTGTTTCGATGTGAAACCAACAGCAACTCTGCTAAGAAAACCACTGGAACAGACATTTTTCCCTCCCAGTATCATGGCAGGACTGCAGCATCCAGAGAAACTGCATATAACCTGAAATACTCAGGAGTATTAAGAAATAATTATTTGCATGTGATTCATGGGTGATTTTTTGCAGGAGGGAGCAAGCTTAGTGTTGCAAATTTATAGTGTGTGATGCTGTAAAGACGTCTCCATGTGTGAATATCTGGTGTTGTAATGCACTCCTCTCCCCTCCCAATTAACACCCATTGCCTCACATCCTCCTGGCTCTAAGCTACAAGCTGCAACACCAAAGAACCCCCCCCTCCCACCCCGCTTCCTCTGTCTCACATTGCTGCTGCAGCCAGCCCTCTGGCCTCCTAATTTTCCAGCAGACTTCCCATCTGTTAACGTTGTTTTGCCACAAGAGAATTTACATATGTGCCCACTTAGCACATAAATGGAGTAAGGAATCGAAGGTCACAATAAAAGCCATTGAAATAATGCTTTGAAAGTCATTGAAATAATGCTTTGAAATCACATGAGTGCTTTAAATTACAGTTTGGAGAAGATGAAGGAGAAAGCTGAAAGTTTTCAGCAGCTAAAATGTCTCTCCACTTGAAGGAGTTGATGACATCTCCTGTCCTACCTTAAACATATCCAGACATGCTGAATAGGACCAAGACAAAATTCATTTCAGCATCTCACACGCGACATTTGTGCAAAATTAGGAGCAGGAAAGCTGAACACAGTTTATGTACAGTCATCATAAAGGTAGCTAAGGATGTTCAAGACAGAATTACCAGTGGATACCCACAGGGAAAAATCCAGTTTACTGTCTCTGTGACAATAATACTGTTGAAAGGGATCGTAAATCAAGACTCAGGAAGCAAAGTGTTTTTCCTCTAAACTGTTTATTTCATACCCAATGTATCTGCAGGAAAAAGAGGTCTAATGTCATGTGCTCCTGGGTACCATGGCTGTTCATTATCAGATCAGAAATTTACTTCACAGGCTAAACTTCCTGTGAAACAAATCACCTTGGCTTCATAAGCTCTCCTTGAGCAAGTCCAGTTTACATCAGCCAGTGACATCACAAAATATCTGAAGACTTCAGAACTATTGCCTGCTGCTGAAGCTCTGGATTCTCATTCTCCCCAGTGGCGAATTGATATTTTGAAACAGAAACAATGTCTAACCAATTACAGAAACTAAATGTGGGCTAGCAGGTATCATTTCTCATTATGTTACTTCAGTGTGCCAACGTTCACCAACACGGAGATGAATGAAGCCCCCAAAGCATACTACAGCACCAAGCATAAGTTGATAAGCACATTTACTAGACAGACTTGTTTTCTGGGGGGGAAAACTGAAAAAAAAAATAAGCAGAGAAAAGCAGTAGATATGTGGATCTGAGTCATCCATGCTTCTTGCTGCATTTCATTAAACTTTATTCTTTAAAATGTATTCACACTCCCAGGGCTCGCAATCCATGTGATTGGGTTATCGTGAAAAGAACGCTAACTAAACACTATTTGAAAAAGAAACACCAAGTAGCGCAGTATCTTCAGGGCTAATTATTTAGTGAGGTAAGAGAAGAGAAAACAAACGAAACTAATGAAACTAACAGATGATACTTAAAGAAATTCAGCATACTTGGGTGACTGTAAAAAATCATTTCTTCAACAGTTCAGGACAAAATAGAATACAGTAACATAGGATCTACTTCAGAAAAAAATGGGATAAAAATGACTAAGATGGAGATTTTGGTCTGAAAGAAGAAAACTAGTTGATAATGGTGGTAAACAAAGATCAAGAATGACCTTTCATTGTTTGTTTATTAAATGGGCTTGAAAAGATTGTTCCTCATTGTATGAAGCCAGTGTATTCAGTCAGACCCTGATGATCACATAGACATGTACACCCACATGACAACATACTCATGGACTCAACAGCATGGGAGTTCTGTCATCTATCCAGATCCATGTTGTAGCTATTTACCTTACTTTCTCTTTTTTTTCTATTATCCAGCTGAGGTCTTTCCCATCCCTGGTTTGGGTACCAAGTGAAATATTGTCTTAGTGTTCAATGTGACAGCAAAGTACCTGCAAGGTCTTGGCTTATGCATTCAGAGGCATTGTACAGGGAGTGGTGTTCAACTCCAGACACAGTGAAATGTAGATGTATTAAAGTGACATTCATCTAAATTTCCATTACAGAGAATGAAGATTTAGCCTCTACATTCAACAGTCTTGACATCTTTGACCAGAAACCTGCATTTGGGCAGCTGAATAGTTCTTGAGGCTTTGCTGACTCATGAAGTTAGGAAATGATTGGTGCAATAATTGCTTTCAGCTTTAGGAAACAGAGGCATGTTCAAAGCACTGCAATAAAGGCTGAAAAAGCTGTCAAGAAAATGTTGGGGGGTAATACAAATCAGAGACAGGGGAAAGATCCTAACTCTACTAGTGCCTGAAATGAAGCATTTGTTTCAAAATGCTGCTTGACTGGGTCACAGTGCGGTCAGGACTCAAAAGGTCTTTATCCCAAAGGAGTCACAGCAGTAAACAAGTCATAAGACACTACAAAGGAATCTGTCTGTCAACAGCAGCGGTAATGGCTGTCTTCCTCCTGAAAGAGAAAGCAGGGAACGATAAAGAGTTGTGCCTCTCCGCTCTGAAGAAGACTTGATATATTGTATATCTTCAAGCAGGGATGAGAAACTATTAAACTGTCATGAATATTCATATTAATCTTTAATTCCTGAGTAGCACTTTGTGGGGATGAAGGACAGTGTGATGTGGGCCTTTAGGCTTATTAGCTTTAAAATGAATGGAAAAATAAAGTTTGAATAATGAATCACAGCTACAGGTCTATTAAAAAAAAAAAAAAATAGGCAGGTAAGGAGAATGTGATACGAAAAGGAAGCCAAGTGGACAAAATTAATAGTGCTAAGTGCTGCTCTGCACTTCTGGAGAAAACGGTCTCTTTTGTCTCACCAGTATTCTGAGAACAAAGCAGCACGTTTTCAAGCAGCAGTAGTTCAAAAAATGGCAATGTCACTACCTATTTTAGAATTATAAGGTGCAGAAATATCCCCTACCAATTGCTCATTCTAATGTCAAAATGCGCATGTGTTAATTTAAAGGAAAATATTAGACACTCTTTTGTCTTTGTTTCTGATTCTTCTAATATGTTGAGTATTGGTGGTACAGGAGATAATAGCTAACTTGTACATTCTACCAATGCAATATACTCCAGACTGAAGGTTGTTCTCTTCACACCCTTTACTTCCCCCTTAGTATTTAGTTAGCCCACTCACTATCTTTTTGTATGCAGCACTTTTGAATAGCTCTGGGTATGTCTCCTATCATGTACATCTTCCCTCTTCAGGGTGGTAGCTTATCAGAAACAAGAAGTTGAGACATCCTCAACAACCTTGACTATAGTGATACATAATCACCAAATGTTCTTTTCCCTAAACATTTCTTTTGCTACATGAGGATATTCTCTTAAGTCTTTTTTGCTCGTGATATTCTTGAATTGTCAGTTGTACTTTATGTGGTTATCACGCTCCATAGGTAACAGACTTTTTTTAAGGAGAGATAGTGTTGGAAATTCACCACAATGATTCCTTGTGCGCAGATAGGCCATTCAAGGCAGAAGCTCCCAGATCAGTTCTGCCTCCTCCCAGATTTTTCTTGCTTTTTTTTTTTTTTAATTATTAATTTTCTTTTAATCTTTTGAGTACTCTGTTACAATACAAAAGGGTATTTTACCAGTAGAGAAGAAAGTAATTCTACTTTCTGTTTTCTCATCCATTTAATTACCCATTCTCCTATTTTATATGGAGTCCTAATTATGCATTTATGAGTTTTGAGATACTATTGGATGTATTTCTATCACCACAAGGGAAAAATGTCAGTGCCCTAATTAGAAGTTTATTGATGCATTTCCTTATATTTAGAATTATCCTACATAAAGTTTTGAAATGTTTTTCTTTGCAAAATCACATAAATAAGTAAAATTTCCTGAGGGCATTTGTTAGTCAGGAGATAGAATATTTCAGGGCACACTTCTGGCAGTCAGGATAATGAAATACAAGATTCCATGCACTTTTTCATTCTTTTTTTTCTTCAGTGTCTCTAGGTTAATTTGAATGTGCCAAAGCTATAGACATGGAAGACTTGATCTTACACTATTTCACACCTTGTACATTATTTAAGTGGTGGTCATACTGGGCTAATATGTCACATGGGTGATGTGTCATAACAACAGTTCTCCACAGATCAAAGGTATGTGATGATGTTTTCCAGGCACAGGTTGCAAGATGAATAGGCTTCAGGACTACTAGAATACCAGTTTGACAGTTGTATTAGAATCTGTACAAACGGAGTGTCACACACTGTCACCAGGCTAAGTACATTATGAATTCTCACTTGGAGATATTTTGCATCTGATTCATTCAGCTGTAAGATTTCAGTAACAGTCAGAAACATTCAGTTAGGGATTAAATGGAAAATACTTACATTTTATTATGTTACTTGTTCCATATACAGTAGAATTTAAGCTTTAGTTATGCCCCATCTCATTGCTCCTGTTTTTTTCATTCATAACTTCTCATTATTTATTTTATCCTCATTTTATTTGTCTGATCCACAATCTATCATTATCAGAGAAAGTTATGAATGTAAACGGAAGGACAAGCCAGCCTTTTTACCTTCTCTGTAACATTTCAGAAGAAGAAAAATGTTAAAAAGGGGCAAAATCATAAGGGAACTTAATTATTTTATCACTCCCTACAGTTTACGTACTTTCCTTATTGATTTCACCAGAAAACCAGTTGGTCTCCACTAAAGTTTTATACAAGGTATGATATAAGAAGTTGACTTCTTATAATACTATTTACCTATCTAAAGGAAACAGAATCCCATCCGCAGAGTTTCAGGTTTGACTTTTTTACCATTACATAGATAGATTTTGAAATGTCATAGTACATCCATAGTACATCTTCGAAAGAGTAGTCAGGTGCTGGAATGGGCTTCCCAGGGAGGTGGTTGAATCACCATCTCCATCTCTGAAGGTGTTCAAGAAACATTTAGATGTTGTACTGAAGGACACTAGTTAGTGATAAATATGTGTGGTAGGTGGACAGTTGCACTGGATGGTCTTGGAGCTCTTTTCCAACCTTGGTGATTCTATGATTCTAAGATCCAGAGTATCTGGAGAGTGCAAGTGTATCTTACACTAGATTTTAGGAAGAGATATGCCCTCAGAATCAGCAACCTGGGGCCAGATGATATCTCCAAAGACATCTCAAGTGGTTTCTCAAGTTCTGTGTTGAGATTCAAACCATGTCTTATTTCATCTACAGCACAAAAAGTGGGAATAAACTGACTGTGTAGCTTCCCTTTACCATTTTATCTGCCTTTAAATATCTTGTCTTCTAGTTCTAAGGAGGGAAAATTGATGTCCCATAGAACCTGTGCCTTGTCTGCAAGGGCCAGGAAGATGTTTGAGACTCCACAAGCTATCTGAAGAGTCATTTGAAAGTTTTATTTAGGCAGTCTAACTTTTCCCTAGGGAGTCTAACAGAACTAGTCTCTGACCATATGTCAGTCTCTCTGATGAGTGCCTGAAACGATGTGGTATAAATTGTACGGTCTCAGCTCTCTTGTTCGGAGGTATGTTTGAGTTTTATATACCACACATCTGATTCTTTTGAAATACCACCAGGTATCTCTACTTGCCTCCAGCAGCTGTTAAAGAGAATCATTGTTGTGGCTCCTGTGTTGTGGTGGATGTCTTCCAGAAACAGGGCATCTCAGATGTCAGCAGATATCTCAGTGTAGGCAAATGAATCAAACTTTCTTCTCCAAACACCTGGTGCAAAGCCATCACATTTCCAGTACTTCAAAGAATGTCTTATATTTGTCAAACTTGTTTCATAAGTCTGCTAAAATAGCACAATAGCCTTAGCTACAGAAGAGTGAGAATTACGGAGAGCAGAGCTGAGTGATATCTGGAATATCTATGCATGGGAAATATTGATGTTTTAATATCTATTTTTGTTCTGTAATAAAGCATAAACATCTTTATGAAAATGATCATATAAAATCTTTCAGAATATAGAAGATGCATTAACCAAAAATGAGAACAATGTTCCTTTAAATACTCTCAATCTGTTGAACTGTATGTGTTTGTATTTGGTTGACTGCGATTCTGTGATTCAGCGATGGGTTTTTATTTTTGTTCAGTTCAGAGCATAAAAGCATTCACTGCCTTTCTTTTCTACCATGTTCAGTACTCTGGATTGCCTGACAAGTATTTTGGTCTCTTTCTATAACATCTGCTGAACCTAATGTGCAAAATTCTACTTGAAAATGTCAATTTGCCCATATGTATTTTGTCCTCATTAAATCTTTAAGTTAACATG
>PPHD01003102.1:21927-32845 GCA_002909625.1 Bambusicola thoracicus
CCACTAAAGTTTTATACAAGGTATGATATAAGAACTTGACTTCTTCTAATACTATTTATTTATCTAAAGGAAACAGAATCCCATCCGCAGAGTTTCAGGTTTGACTTTTTTACCATTACATAGATAGATTTTGAAATGTCATAGTACCTCCATAGTACATCTTCGAAAGAGTAGTCAGGTGCTGGAATGGGCTGCCCAGGGAGGTGGTTGAATCACCATCTCCATCTCTGAAGTTCAGAGCATAAAAGAATTCACTGCCTTTCTTTTCTACCATGTTCAGTACTCTGGATTGCCTGACAAGTATTTTGGTCTCTTTCTATAACATCTGCTGAACCTAATGTGCAAAATTCTACTTGAAAATGTCAATTTGCCCATATATATTTTGTCCTCATTAAATCTTTAAGTTAACATGTAGAGTGATTACTTTGGAAAAACTATTTTGTAAAAGTCTTGACAAGTATAAAATAATGGAAGGAATGAAGGGAAAAAGAACATGATTACACTGTCAAGTGACCTTCAGCAGTACACAATAAAATGTTCATTTATCTGCTGAAAATAATAAAGAAAAGATTAGTTAAATACTCCAGCAAAGAGTGTTCAAACAATTCAGTCATGAATAGTAGTATTTATTCATACATTGTTCTCTGAGAAAGAAAACAGCTTCCTATGTCTGTAATTCTCTTTAGATTCAAGCAATGAACTAAACTTGCCTTGCACATCAATATAATCATTTGGTAACTTTCTGGACCACTAATGTGTTTCTAGTTAGGTACCACACAATGTTTGAGCTTGAAAGACATGCTGCAAGACTTTCAAAAGCATATGAACCATGAGACAATGGTAGTTATGCAGAGCCTGGTAAAGCTAGCAGGGACTACATGCTTGAAGAACTGTTTCCCAAAACTACTTGTATCAAGCCTCTGTTTCCTTACAAATCCTTGTCCCATTGTTTTTGTTCATCAGAAAACCTCTCCTGCAGTTAGAGCAACAAGTTGTTCCTCTCCTCAATCTAATAACTGACATTTTAGGATTTTTTTATTAGGCTAGTATACCATCTTGCCACACTAAACAATAGAAACTATGTGTTCAGAAATCAAAAACATTTCCACAGAAGTCATTAGCTAGCATTTTGTCTCAAAGATCTCAGAGACTAAATTCCTGCTGTAATTTACCCCATTGACTGTGGTTTGACCAAGTAGGTAATGTTCCACTGCATGTATTGCTTCCAAGGCCAAGGAAAGATTTATGCTGGTCAGAACTTCAAGTCATTCTCTTTCACTAGTGAAAACTGAAATACAAAACTGAGGTCTGTGGTCATACGACAAGTGAAAAAAAAAAAAAAAGATGGAGATTTGTAATAACCTAAAAGAAATTTCATACATCACTGCGGATGAAGAAAACTGAAAATAAGAGATTGGTGCTTTATTTATTTTTAATAATGTCAGTCAAAGCACTGTTCCGGTCAGTAGTCTGAACACACCACGAATAGGACAGATTTACCACTTCACTTCAGTGAATAACAACTTGAAAGCTCAGCAAAATCTCTGCAAGAGGAGATGGTGAAGCTTAAACTTCCTGTCAACAAAATACTCCAGACAAATAATGTGTTTTGACAAAATAGCTATTTGATACTTGAACTGGAATATCTTAACAAGACAAAAGGTTTTAAAGAAAAGATGAAAGGAATTTGTAAGGCATCAGTGATACTAAATGGACCTTTGTCTATTTTTGCTGCCACATAAAAAAGAGCAGGGACAAAGCTGGGTGGTACAGACAGTCTTGTAGACTAAAGTGGATGAGAGCAGTGCTGTTGTACTTTGCATTACTGGGTTTTTGTTGGTTTTTTTTTTGGTTGTTTTGGGGGCGGTTTGGTTTTCCTTGGGTATGTGCAAATCCTTGAACAGGAAAATGGTCTCAACCTACAAAACTACACTTTATTTCATAACAATTTCTCATGAACAAATATATATTGAAGTGATACAGAGACATTTCCATGTTTGTATTCTTAAAGTTATGATGGATTTTGTTTACTTTTGCCCTCATTGCTAACTTATTGACTTGGTGAGTTACTGAGTAATGCTTCCTTGTTTGTTTGTTTGTTTATTTCAGATTGAACAATAGCTCTTACAAAGAAGAAGGTAGTTTATATAGAACAATGACAAAAGCATTCTACATTGGATTACCATTTTTTTTTAAGTTTTACAAACATTTTCTCTAAAAAGATGAATATTTTAATGTTTCTGAATTGCCAGTATTATGACAGAGCAGAATGAATGTCATTTCCTTTAGCAGTGCTCATTCATTTCTCTATTTTTCACACTGTCTTTACTGCTCATGTTACACAAACTCTCTGAAGAAGTGCAAAATCATTAATATGAGACAGTATCAGAGATGAAGCTTTGTATTGACTGCAAGAAAAAATAACAATGAACAAAGGAACACAGTTCAAAAAATGATTGAAAATTCAAAAATAATGTCCATTTCAGCATTTTTTATGTATACCTCGTCTAACATACTGTACAAATCTCCTGAAGTAGAAGGTCAAAACTGAGCTTAACTCACAAAGAATTACATGGAAATGCTGCAATAAGAAATGGGTACCTGTGACAATAAAAATACACTACAAACAATAGATTATTTTATTCTTGACATTTTGAGTTGTGTACAGGAACTGTAAGTTACCTTGCAGAATTTCCACAGCCCCTGCTGAATGCTTCAAACTTTCTCCATAATTCAGTGAGCCATTGGTGCTGCAAAAAAGTAGTGTGAGGGACTTATTTGATAATGCTATGTTCGTCTTAAATGTAAATAAAGTGTTAGATAGCACAATAAAGTCTTCCGCTGTACCAATGAGAACCAGAGCCTGCCTCTTTGAACAACAAAGGAAGTTTTAAAATATCTCCCAATGGCACAAATGGAATAAATTTTGATTAATATTTTACTTCTGTTTTTCATGTGTTTTTAATTCATAGTAATGTAAGTTTGAGTGTCTGAAGCCCACAGAGCTACCCCACTGTGAGATGCGCTTGAGTTTTGTTGTTAACCCATTTTAACACTTATTTCCTCATTTCATTTATTTGGTTTTAATAATTTTCTTTTGAACGACAGAACTTCTACAAATTTTCTTTTGAATGACAGGTCTTACTTAAAGCAACAGCTTATATGTGGTTGCTTTAATGCAGTAAAGTGCATTTGACTTTCAGATGTTCAAGGACATCTTGTCTCATCAACACCATCCCATCCATTGAAGTACATGCGCAGACATGCATTCATGTGTATATACATTCATAAAATCATAGAACCAAAGAATGGCTTAGATTGGAAGGGACCTTAAAGATCATCCAGTTCCAGCCCCGCTGCTGTGGACTGGCTGCCACCCAGCAGATTAAGCTGCCCAGAGCTGCATTCAACCTGTCCTTGTGTGCCTTCAGGGATGGGACATTCACAGCTTCTCTGGGCATTCTGTAACGGTGCCACACCTCTGATTAAAGACTTTTTTCCTAACATCTAACCTAAATTTATCTTCCTTTAGTTTAAAGTCATTCCCCTGTGTCTAATCACTATTAGATTATGTAGAAAACTGCTGTCCCTCCTGCTTATAAGAACTGGAGGGCTGCACTGAGGTCTCCTGGGAGCATTCTTGACTCCAAGCTAAACAAGCCCAACTACTTCAACTTGTCTTCACAGAAGAGGTGCTCCAGCCGTTGGACCGTCTTTGTGGCCCTCCTCTGGATCTCCCAACAGCCCCACATCCATCCTGTGCTGGAGGCCCCAGACCTGGGTGCAGTACACCACATGGGGCCTCACAAGGGCAGAGTAGAGGGGGAGAATTCCCTCCTCCCTGCTGGACACCCCTATTTTGATGCAGTCCAGGATACTGTAAGGCCTTCCGGGCTGCAAGAGCACACTACTGGTTTATGTCTAGCTTTCTGTCCACCGTTTGTATGAGAGATGAAGATGAGAGATGAAGACAAGAGATGAAGGTGAATGATTAAGATGGGTCACTTCAAACTTTCATAGACCTGATTTTTCCCAGCAGTAACTTATGTACTTAGGAGACATGGTGAGATTTAGTGGGAAAATTCATCTCAAAGGTTATCATCCTAAAAATAACCTTTGAAATGCTGAACACTTTTAACAATGGAGAGAATTGTCACTGCTGTTGCCACAAAGCAACAACAGTGGTCTTTTTGAAAGCTAAAGATAGCTGCGCCTACTGTGGTAGGAATTTGTCAGAGGTCCCAGCCTTGGAAAGAAGAAGCCCCAGAGGTGGCCACAGGCAGCATTAGTAACATTGGTTGCCAAAAATACACATATATTAACAGCCTTTATAAAAGTTCTTGCTTAAAAACCGGACTCTCAAAAGGGTCAGTTTAACATGAAAATAGCAGAAAGAGGTCACAGTGCTCCTGGAGAAAGGAAGAATACAGCAGGGTTTCTTTTTTAAAAAAAGAGAATGAAATAAAATTCCATTAGACACTCTGTCAGAGAAATAATCCACAGGATAGCCTTGAGCACTGGCAGTCCTGACAAACAGCAATGGGTGAGATGTGTGGGTGGGTGTTCTTTATGTCATACTGGTGACCACCAGAGAGGCTAATAAGATCAGGTGAAGAGAGAAAGGGAAAAAGAATAAAACCCAGAAATCCTTTCTATTGCTGTGAGGTAGCAAAGGAGAAAGGCACTGCTGGAGGCATATCATACATTATGCAAGCAGTCACAGCTGTCCAGCTCATCCAGATCCTCAGTATGGTTAACACCAGTGTAACTAACGATGCCAAATGTATAATGAGTGAGTGTGGGATGGGAACAGCCTTAGTGGCTGAGAAGCCTTGAGTTTCCATACAGAATGAAAAGAGAAAAACAGAGGAGGACATGCAAGCATTTCATAAGGAGAAAACCTGCTGTCTGGGACTCTCACCAGGAGTTTGGTATTGCTGTTCTCTACTCCTTCCTGTCACTGGTGTGAGCTGAGTGATGCTCTGGAAGCTACAGAGGGCTAAAAGTGGGAATGGTGGTGGAGAATGGAGTTAAGATGTTTCTGAAAGAAAATGTGAGGTGCTCATTATTGAAAGGCACACAACAAAGCATATGTTTTATCCAAAGATCCTACAAGGTGGTCTGTAGCCACTTCTGCTCCCTCTTGATGGCTTAGGGGCTGTATAGTACTGCATGACCTACTAGACTGCCCCTCCACTTCCTCATTGCTCCTCCAGCCTAGGCTCATAAGTTCTCTCCAGTGGTGGGAGGAAATAGAATCACAGAATCATAGAACCCTTAGAGTTGGAAGGGACCATTAAAGGCCATCCACTCCAGCTCCCGAGCAGGGACATGCACAGATAGATCAGGTTGCCAGGGCCTTATCCAGCCTTGCCTTGATAGTCTCCAGGGATGGGGCATCAACCACATCACTGGGCGGCCTGTTCCAGTGTCTCACTGTAAAAGACTTTTTCCTTATGAACAACCTAAAGCTACCCTCTTTGAGCTTGAAGACATTTCCCCTTTTTCTTTACCACAGATCCTGCTGAAGAGTCTGTCCCCTTTAGATACTGAAAGGCTGCTCTCATGTTACCTCAGAGCCTTCACTTCAGGCTGAAGAGCCCCAGCTCTCTCAGCCTGTCCTTGCAGGAGAGGTGTTCCATCCCTTAGATCATTTTTGTGTCCCTCCTCTGGACACACTCCAACAGGTCCATATTTCTCCTGTGCTAATGACTCCATATCTGGAAGCAGTATTCCAGGTGAGGCCTTACCTGCACAAAGCAGAGGGGCAGGATCACCTTCCTTGCCCTGCTTGCCACACTTCTTCTGATGCAGCCCAGGATACAGTTGATTTTCTGGGCTGCAGGTGCACACTGCTGCTCATGTCCAGCTTTCTATCCACCAGTTCCCCAAGATCATTTTCAACAAGGCTGCACTGAATCCCTTCATCCCCCAGCTTATATTGGTAGTGATAGTTGCCTTGACCCAGGTGCAAGATGTTGTATTTGGATTTTTTGAAACTCATGAGGTTCACCTGGGATCATTGTTCAGGCCTGTTTAGGTCCCTCTGGGTGGCATCCTATCCCTCTGATGTGTCAACCACACCCCACAACTTGGTGCCATCAGCAAACTTGCTGAGGGTGAACTCGGCTCCACTGTCAATGTCACTGATGAAGATATTAAAGAGTACTGGTCCTAGAACTGACCCTTGTGAGATACCACTTGTCACTGATCTCTATCTTGACACTAAGCCATTGATCACCAGTCTCTGGACTCAATCCTCCAACCAGTTCTTCATCCACTGAACAGTCTCACATGCCCCACCAGTGCCTTTCTCTTGGCCGTGGAGCAGCTTCCACACTTGCTGCCTCTCCTCATCCTTCCTCTCAAAAACATGATTGATTTTTCTGTGTCCTTGTGCACCCAACATTGCTCTGATAGTACAACAAACATTACTAAGTTACAGAAGGGCTTGAGAGGTCATACTGGTATTACAAAAGGTGATGCTTTTGACAGATATAAGTCTGCTTCAGTATCAGTACAAACAGAATCTCACCAACGTAAACAGAAACTCACTAGCAGGTGTTCACCTTATCTGCAATTGCTGATAGAGCTCAAGAGGAATACCTTTTATGTTATCTTTTTCTTCCGTATAAATGCTGAAAATGCATCATGACACACGTTCTGCTTACAAAACGTGCTATAGCTTAAGAACTTTATTTTCCACAGCTCTAATCACATGAAACAGCACCAATCAAATATATAAGTGGGACAATTTGGGAAGAAATGGCCACAGCAGCACCTCTGCCATTGCCTACTTTCTCCTTTAAATGTGCTTTTTCTAGTAGCTTCCTCATCTAAAGTTCTTCCATTCCATTGTCTTTCTCAGCAGACTCCCAATCTCCTACAACGGCAAAATAACCTGTCAGATGACAACGAGCCATTTCAAAGACATAGGAAAAAAAGGAAAATTGTTTCCACCCCCTTGAATGAATTGCCTTTATAGATCTGATCTGCAGTGATCGAAGTGGACTTGGTGCCTCAGAGCAAAGCAAACACATATGTTTAGGAAGGCTTTTAAACTACTTGGCAACAAATCACCTCTTGCCACCCAGAGAATATTTTTCAGCCTTGAGGGCTTCTGATGTGTCTGAAGCACTGGCTTTCAGACTCCACATTTCTCTTTGAGATACAGTTGGTGGTGTGGTGCTACGTGTGACCTCAGACATCTGGACTCTCTGTCAGCCAGAATCTTCAGCGTTTGCAGCACCATACTGAGGCTCTTTCACATCAGATGGAGAGAAAAATATTCCCAGATATTGGCTCTCTCCCAGAAACTGTACTTCCCTTGGATCACACCTCATGTGAAGCTCTATAAGAACTGAAAAGAGAGATGGGTTATTGGCTTATTTTACACAGTCTGTCTGTTGGCTTTATTGTAACAGACGACAGCTCCAGCCTGGAGGAGGCATGACTGCATGTTGCTTTCTGCATATATACTATTTTGCCTGCTGTTTCAATTTGATTCTGTATTTTCTCACCGAAGAGTATAAGGCAAATAAAAGCTATCTCACTTCCATAGCAAAATGTATATGCCACTTGAAGATACTCCCGCAAAAAAAGATAAAAGTGTGCACAGAGAACAAAAAGAAAAGGCAATCTCTATATAACCTTACAAACTAGGACACTATTTGAAGTAAAATCTGTGGACTTCTTCTGTCCACAATTGCTGGAGAAAGAAGCCACAAATCAGTGTTAACATTGAACAGAATTGATAAGATTACTCTTCAAAATGTCCTCGTCAGAGATTTGCCTGCAGGTCCTGTGGCTTTTGAAGGTATTGTTGAAAAAGTGAGATGTGGGTAAGCATTTAACAAATAAACATCTGGGATAAAGTTTTCTAATGCCAGCTGAATTTAATCAAGCTCAGAGCAATGTCCCAAGTTAGGCAACTTGCTAGTAAACCCTTTAAAGGTGCTGCTCAAACAAATAATCCCAATGAAAATGGCTGTAAAAACTAAACAGGTATCAATCATAAATCATGTGCTTAGATGGAAGCAGACCATGAAACTTGCAGTACCTGGCTCATCACTGCACTGTGGCTGAGAGAAAGCACGTTTTTCTCCTGGTAGAGGTCAGCTGTGGCTGACCCAAGTGTGGCACCCACCTCTCTCCATTGAACCTGATGGAATCCTGGGGTAGCAGCAAAGTCACTGATCACACAAGTCACAGATCTGAAACAACACAAGTGGTTTCAAATCTGTCTTATACACCCTGATGAATGCTGTAAGGCTTGCCAGATGGATGAACAAAAGTCAGCATCCTGAGCAGTTAAGAGTAGCTCTGTAACCCAGCAGATGCAGACTGACATTGCTAATAACAGACTAGAATCTTCCAGAAACATTAACTCTGCGAAGACTTTAAAGTTGTCAGGCTTTGGCTGGATTTGTCTTGGGCTATCCACAGCTTTGCTTTGGCTTGTTTAGCTGTTAGCATCAATATCCTAATGACAAGGTGGCCACTGCTTAATTTGTTTTATTGTTGTTTGGCTTTGGCTAATCATCTGGTACAACCATAATTTTTGAATAGGTAGCATTAACAAGCTGTTGTTTTGTGTGGAACTAAATAGTTGGCACTAGCAAAATGATGCAGTGCAAAAGAGTGGTATCATAGCACAGGTTTCAACAGGGGATGACAGAGTGTGAAGTATTGAGGAGTACTGGCAGTAGAAGAGCACAACATGGTACTGGAGACCCCAGAGCTGTAAACAGCTCATCACCGATCAACTACCAATAGTGAAAGAAGTGTCATCCTGAGAACAGGGAGCAAATTGTATGGTGTGATAGAAGATACATAGCGATAGCCCCATGTGGAGAGCAAGGTGGAAACAACAACAGCATCGTACTCCTCTTGGCAAATGAGCTGGCATGCCAATGATCTATGACACTGGTGCAGAGAAGCTTTGCAGTTTGGGAAAAAGTGGAAGATGACACATAAAATTAGGAAAAAGGGACAGGCATCAGGAAATGAGTGTAAAGCAATTCTACCTTTATCGTTATTGAAGTCCTTTTTACAATGCTTTGCCACCCTCAGATTTTTTCTCCTGTAATAATTAGATTGTGACTAAAAATAATTCATTGAATAGGTAGTTTTATATAATATTGCCCATAGCAAGATTTTGGTGACTGTTTATTGTAGGACTGGAGATGTTACTTAGCTGTTGGCATGTGAACTATTACATCAGGAACATAAGAAGGACCATGGGAGAGGCTTTGCACCCACAGAGGTGCAAATTTAGGAGGTTCCAAAAAACATCCAAATGACAAGTGTGAGATTAGAAATTAAACTTCAAGAAACAAAGGAGTTTGAAGAACAGTGGCTTGATGGAACTTGAAGAAGGAAAAAGAGCTCTTTTCCTACAAAAAGACTTTCAGGAGATAGCATTGATGACTACCTCCTAGTGTCCCATAGGTCTGAAAACAGTGCTGGTCAACATAGAATGATCTGGTAAAGAAGGGTAATTAAAATTAAATTAAGAAAAAGAAGAACTGAGGAACATGAATAAGAAGACTTTGATTGTCCTGCTTATCTCCTGCTTACGGACTCTACTGTGATTCATGCAGATGGTTGGATTGTGATTTAGAGAAAATTGCAAGGGGCCTGTAATTAACACTCTCACTAACTCTAGCTTGCTGTAGGAAGAGAGACTAGAAACGGGATCTTTCCCATACCAGGTGACTGCTGTGACCCTGGATTACTGGCTATTCTTGAAAAACTCTTTTTACTTTTCTGTGATTCTTTTTTTTTTTTTTTTTTTTTTAAGGAATGTTTTGGTCCAGTTTCATTCAGCATCAGAAAATAATTGGATTTGAAAGTTTCATAAAGTTTGTACTTTTCCAACTTTACTGAAATCTAGCGCTAATTTTAATTTTCTGCCACAGGTTGACTAGTTCATGTTGAGGAGCAGAAATGAAGAAATGAGACATTATGATGAGAAGAATAGTATACTATGGAAGAGTTTTAACTTCTGAGTTCAAGGACTTAATGTCAGAAGTACCTTGGCTATGAGGCCATAAGTAGCAGTTCTTCCCAACAAAGGCCACCTCAGGATAGGAAATCCTCCCTGTAGAACCAGAAGGAGAAGTTGCTGCCATTTGAGCTAATTGCATGACATCGTTAGCACATATGACAAGCTCCTATTGTCCAGGTGGAGAGCTGCTCTAGCAGCCAGTGCAGACTTTGATTTGGTCCTACATCCTCTTTATCCTGTTTTTCTCATACTTCAATGATTTTAACAAAGACCCAGTGCTATTGATATATACACGCTAGTGTAATTTGGCTGCTGTTGGAAGAGATAATGTCAATGACACTGTCAAATATTTTTTGTCATGTACTTTAGCACAAGCTTCATGACTGTTTCTCTGATGGCAGTATCACTTAGAAGTAAGAAGAATACACAGGAGAATTACAACAAAAGTAATCTCTGGCAAGGATAAGTGGTTTTAAAAATGTTTTTCAGGTAATGTACATTCAGAGGGATTATTCTGTACTACAAACAATGTACTTGCAAGCACACTGTGATGATTGTTCTTGATATGAACTGCATCTATGCTGTGTGCTCTTCTTCAGCAGTAGCAGAGGGATTTATGAGAACACAGGTAATTACTACTTACCTCCATGGGTGTCCACTACCAGCAATTCCAGTTTCACTCGTGTGAGCTATCCACAGTCTTTAATGTGGAATGCAATAGAGGAAATCTCATTGCCTTTTTATAAGTCTTTTACATTGTGTGGCAGCAGATGTCTAAGGTTTTAAATAAGTGTACTGTGAAAACAAAAAATGAAAACAGCTTGGATGAGTTCATAAACGGTTACAGGATTAAGTGTTTTGGTTTCCTTTCATGTTGATTTATATATACATATATATATGATTTATATA
>PPHD01003103.1:5945-32834 GCA_002909625.1 Bambusicola thoracicus
TTCAAACCGTTTTGCTTTCTGGGTGTACATCAGTGCAGAACCAAAGATGCTCGCAGATTGCAGGAGTTGGCAGCAGTTCTTCCTTTCATGCTTTTTCCTTAATAAAGACAGCTAAGATAGTTGCTTATGGTTTTGAAAGGGACTACAGACTTGCATTTGCTCTTCATAATGTAGCTATATTTTCTCTCAAAGATAAAAATGAAGATGTTTTGGAAAGAGCAAAGGTTAAAAGTCTTGGAGCCTCCAGAGAATGCAGCTATTGTGGAAAGTATTTTCGCTCAAATTATTACCTCAATATTCATCTCAGAACTCATACAGGTAAATGGGCCTCNGAGTTGGCAGCAGTTCTTCCTTTCATGCTTTTTCCTTAATAAAGACAGCTAAGATAGTTGCTTATGGTTTTGAAAGGGACTACAGACTTGCATTTGCTCTTCATAATGTAGCTATATTTTCTCTCAAAGATAAAAATGAAGATGTTTTGGAAAGAGCAAAGGTTAAAAGTCTTGGAGCCTCCAGAGAATGCAGCTATTGTGGAAAGTATTTTCGCTCAAATTATTACCTCAATATTCATCTCAGAACTCATACAGGTAAATGGGCCTCAGCTTTATGGGAGGGGAAGGAAGTGAAGAATCCAGTTGGATGGGACGTTTGGTTTTGGTGAAGCGAAACCAAAGTTGACTTCAAAATTATTGATGTTTAAAATAAAGATTATTCTTAATGCTGGGAAAAAGACCTGATTTTAATTTCTTAAAAGTAGTTCATTATATACCTAAGTGTAAATCTCTTTGGGACCAATTATATTGTAATCCTAACAGTACTTATTTTAAACCTTAAAATTCTTTCTGCTTGTCACAGCACAGGGAAAACACAGAAATACTTCCAAGTATTAAGTTTGTTAGTTGATGCTACCTGGGGAAAGAGCTGTGTATTCTTCAGTTAAACTTGTCTGTAGCCAAGCAAACTCATTCTACTTCTATTAATGTATGTCCATGTTTCTTTTGAAACAGCTCTATTTATAGAACTGTAACATTTGTGTTGTTGAATAGCACACCTGCAATATGATCAAGGGCTATGTATGAATTTTTGGAGTTGACCCACAGCTGTGCTTGCTTATTTCTGCCAAACAGAGCTGACACTCTGCATAGGGAACTATCTTCTTCATAACCAGAAGATGTCACTGTAGTTAGCAAAAGCAGTAAGACAGTTTTGTGTGATTTAGAGTCTGGGGTTTAAGAATATGGGAAAGGGGGAAGAAAAATCTATTTTATTGTTCTAAAGTCTAGATTATTTCCTTGTTTTGAATTGTACTCAAGACTTCAAGTTGTATCAAACTTACTGATAAAACTGTGTTTCAGGTGAAAAACCGTACAAATGTGAATTCTGTGAGTATGCAGCAGCACAGAAAACTTCATTGAGGTATCATTTAGAGAGGCATCACAAGGACAAGCAAGCTGATAGTGCAGCAGATGTGAAAGGTGACAGCAAAGCTTCATTGCAGAGTCAGGAGACGGATCTCTTTCTGGTTGCTGATGGTGCTCAAGAAACCAAAAATTTGAAGAGGCTTTTTGATGGTGCCAAAGATGCTGAGGGCTGCCCACCCACAAAGCAGCAAAAGGAAATCCTGTCCTTGAATAATGCAACAGGCAGCACAGTCCTTGTAAGAATGAAAAATGATTCTAGAGAATCGATCAAACGTTCTGTTTGTAACAATTTGAATCAAATGCATGAGAATGTGTCCACTCCTTACTTGGAAAAACTAAAATCTGAGAAGGAAACAAAGGAAGTTCAGCCCAGTGCTTCGCGTAAAAGAGAGAGAGAAGCTTCTGTGGAATCAGAGGGAGATGACGTCCAGTATGTTTGTGCTTTTAAGGATGGAAAAAATACCACTGATGTACGAGAGTGCTGTGAGAACTCCAAACACAAACATATGGTGGACACTCAAGAAATGCCCTTGAACTTATCTGTTGGGACTTCACAAGAATGTTCAGTGGTTTCAACTACTAGAGGCCTAGTACCCAGCTCCTGCCCGTTTTGTACTTACAGAACATTCTACCCGGAAGTCCTAATGATGCACCAGAGGCTGATGCACAAATATAACCCTGACACCGTTAACAAAAATGGCTATAGAAACAAGGCTCTAGCTAAAGCCAGACGCACTGGATGCCCTCCTGCTCTGCTTGGTAAAGATGTGCTTCCTCTGTCTTTTAATCCTAATAAAAGTAAGGCCTCCCCATCTATTCCACAAAAACTGTTGCAAACGGGGAAATCCAAGCAGTGTCACCCTTCCCAGAACAAAGTCCCTCTTTTTGCAATGACTGATTCAAGCAGCACAGCCCCAAGTAACCTCAAGTTTCATAAACAGCAAAGTAATATTGGAGCTCAGGCAAATAATTATAGACAACCTCAGCAAGAAATGCACTCCGGTTCCAGTGTCTCTCCAGTAGTGGACAGAGTAAAAAGAGCTGAATCTAAAACGAAAGCTCTGAATGTCACAATGTCTCAATCTGGTGTAGTAAGCAGCAGTATGAATGGGGCTCTTGACTCTCACCTAAACGAATCTGCCTGGTCTTGTCATCGAGGAAGAGACTATCTTTGTAGTAAATCTGTGGGCAATGCAAATCTAGAATTTGGTGAAACATCATCTAAAAGAATGAAACATAGTGTGGTAGTTGTTGAACAAAGTGACTGTGCAGTGGCTAATTACAGAAGATATGAAACGAGCAGATTTCGTGTTGCAAACAGATATGCAAATCTGCTACCTCAGGAATGTTCTCGCACCAAACCTGCATCCTCTGTTTTGCCAATCAAACAAGGGCTTCTGAATTCGGATGATGCTGATCCTCCTAAAGTACTGACTGTTCTCAAACCTTATGAGCCATATAGCTCTGGATCACTTTACAGTTCTTGTGGATCTAGCAATGGCCAAGTCACCAGCTCTCCTGTAGAAGGTACTGTATCTCCATCCTAGTTCAGTTAGATGTCCTTGAACTTTATGAAGAAAGGTGTAAGAAATAATAAATGCACAGCTACAATAAAATAATAGAGAAAATAAACTACTGTTAACATTTCATCAAGTACAGTCAGTGCCTGGATTTTAAATGTAAAATCCAGGTTCAGCAAACTCCTGTCTTGGGGAATTAGGCATGTTGGGTCTGAATTGTGATGTAATTGTAATGAGTGGTTTAAAATTCAAGTTCCACCTCCCTGCCTACAGTCTCTAATATCAAGCATGTACTGTTTGCTCATTAGAGTTCTCAAGACATGCTAACTAATCCAGGATATGGAACAGGCCTTTCTCGTAAATTAAGCAGAAGTCTTGGACCTTCTGGAATATTAATAGAAATTAAAAAAAAAAAAAAGTTGTCATAGATAATTGTTCCAGTCAATTACAGAAAAGGATGAATTAAACCATAAACTATGATGTAAATCTCATACTTCCGTTGTTCAGTGGGTTTTTATAATGTTAAGGAACAGAATACTTAAGACAACTGATTTCTGCTATTCTAACTATGACATCATTGCACTAAGTAGTAAGGCTTTACTGTGGAAAACAATCTAGCAAATAGTTTGTGATATATTTGGAAAAACTTTGTGCTTTGTTTCTTAGTCAGCGTTTTCAAAAACTCATACGAGGCCATGATTAAAAGATGCTAGGTGATGTATAAGCGGTTGTCTGACTTTCTGGAAGATATCTATGACTTTCAGCTGAGGATCAGTATGGACTTAGCCTTAAACATAGGAATTTGAATTTTGAAATGAAGATTCTGTTGTGGGAATGAATAGTATGCCTATGCATGCTCTGTAGTCTTAAGGTATCTATTAAACTCTGAATATTCCCATTCTCTAGAAACAGCAAGGTCTCTTCTGAGGTAACAAGCAGAGTTATGTGACCTTAGCTCAGAGCAAAGTGAAAAATACTAAACCTTCATTTTGTTAGGTGGTAAAAAGTCTATTCACCAACCCTTTTCTGGTTTTTGTGTATATGAAGGTTGTGGGCTTACAAGTGAGTTATGGAAAAATGAAGGCAAGTGTTAAAGCTCTGCTTCCAGGCTGGGTCTGGAAAGGACAAAGGTAAAGCTAGCATCACATTTGACTTGTTGAAACAGTTGTGAAAGTGTTAACTCCTAGTTTCATCAACTGTCATCTGTGTCAGATGACCTGTGCCATTAATTGCCTTGAGAAATGTGCAATGAGCACTGGGTTACACATAGAATACACAGGGACAGGCACAAGGACAAGTGTTATTGCTGCCTCTTGATATTCCTAGTGATCTGAGGGGATGAAATACTTTTTCTTATCTGGATGCAGAAGTCATTCATGCAGTTGTAGAATATATAGGTAACCACTGATTTAAAAACCTGGCAGAATGCTACTTTCTGCTAAGAATTTAACGTGTGATCTCATCACTTGGTGGAGTCCTTAAGGACTAAATAGAATGCTAGTTTGCATACAAGTCAACTGACTAAGGACTTGTGCTTCATGACATGGCTACCTGATGAGCAGAGAGAATATTCAGGGTTTATAGAGAATTGTCTTGATACTGGATAAAGACATGCTAATTTTAGTTAAAATAAGGGGACAATAAAAACTTGTAGCTTCAGCTGTCTTGACAAGTCTGTACCCTCAAGGACTGGACATGGTGGGTCAGTATCTTGCTTCTTTCCAACATTACCTTGAGAACAGGAAAATTCTCTTCTTCTGCCAGCACTCTTAGAGAGGTTAGTCTGTGGAATTGGCATTTGCTGTGATACCATTTTTAAACAGTGACTTCATTGGAATCCACCTTGCTCTTCTGAAAGCTTCACCTGTCAACCAGAAAAATTTGTGGTAGACTCTTCTTCCTCTTTTATGGTACAAGCTTGGAGACAGCAGCTTGCAGTCAAAATTATAGTCATTGTTTCTTGTGATTTAGAGCACTCGAAGCTATACCTACAATCATTAGACAGTATAATTGTCATAGAAATAAAGATTTCATTGCTGGTTATGAAGTGCCATTTCAAGGCAACTTTTCATGGCTGTGACTGATGTTGAAAAGACTTGTGGAACAAGACCCCTTTGATGAGGGTTTTCTTAAAAACTTCAAGAAATGCCTTGTGCAATAAAACATAGGCTGTTAAGGCTAAGTGCCTAGCTTTCCAACCATTCTGCCCAGAAGTATATGAATAAGCCAAACCTTGATGATTTTGAGAAGGTTAAGGCAAGGAAACTTGTCAGTGTTAAGACTTCTAATATGGTTGGAGACAGTAAAGATGAGTTTCTGCAAATTCTTGTTTCTTCATTTTAACAAAGAAAATACAACTTAGGTACAATTGTCTGTCTGAGAGTTGAGATTCCACGGAGGTACTTGGTAATATATACAATTTACTACGTGTTTCTATAGTCTTAATCAACCCTGGAGATATTACAAGAACATGTCAAAAATCTTTCTCTAAGGATCTTTGTGCTTATGGCAACATTATTTAGGTCCTATGAACATGTTATGTTGCATGTTAAATGCTGGATCAAGTTGTCATGAGAATATGTTCCACTTGGCAAGCTTGATTAAAGCATGATGCCTTCTATTACTGCTTGTAAGCTGTGCCACTCTGTATTGCCCTGAAGAGACAGAAACATTCTGAAACCACTCAGTTTGTGTTATTTTCAAATTACTTGCCTTTGCAATGGCAACATGCTATCAAGGATAACCTGTTGGCTGATTGATCTGGCAGAGACTGCAAATTAAAGACAATTGCTCATGACACACTCCAATGGCTTTGTAGATTCTGTTGAAATATTAATTTAGCTTTGCCATTTTAATTTAATTAAAGCTTGCTAGGTTTTTTCAATGCTGCATTTAAAGCTTTCATGGAATATGGATGGCAGTTGGGTTTTTTTGTATCTTGGGAGGGAAAATGATCCTTGACTTTTCCTTCATGTTAGGAAGTATTTTTTGACTGCTTACTTAAGCTACAAAGACTTGGTTTGGAACAGGCATTGATTTCACGTATATAAATCTCAGTGAATGATGGTGAATAAGTATAAAATTACCAGTCTACTACACTGGAAACTGCTTAACAAAGTTATTTATGTATGTTAACATTCTTTAAGGGTTTACAAATTCTATATATCTGTATGATCTGTTAAGGTAATAATGTAGTATACTTGTCTTCTATTTCAAGTTCTATTTTCAAACAAATGCAGGAATGAGGAAATGAATATGTAGGTATCATACGATACGAGGTATTCACTTCTTAAAGTGAACCCTACTGTATGATGAATTGAGCAGAGAGATCTCTTGTTAATTATATGAGCAAAACCTGCCATGATATGTGCATGCAAACAGCTTAGAACAAGGTTCTTAAATTACAGCTTTTCTCCTTGTTCTAGTTTTGGATACTATATGTCCTATAACTTCTAAGAGGACAAGGAATAGCTGTCCACCTCGAGCCTTGCTTGTGAGTTGTGTTCTGGCAACTTGTCGTGTTCTGGGTGCTGACATAGACCTGCTGCCAGTTGAATGTCTGACCAATTAGGTTATCAGGAAGTAACTTAACTCATCTAAATTTATTTTTGTTAGGAAAAAGATCAGTGTCATACCAACACTTATCTAGCAGCGTGCTGCAAAAGCGAAGTTATGAGAGTTTCCCTGGCAATGCACGCTTTCGACCAAGTGACAAGAAGACCTGAAAGTTTACTTCAAGAATCGGTAAACAAACCTTTTGAATTAATTGTTACTTGCATTACGATGTACTCATAACATCAAATGTTGCTGCATAAGTGTGATGAGAGGTTATGAAAGTCTGAACCAGAACATCTGAAAATGCAAAGTCCCATTTAGAAAGTGATGTAAATACTCATATAGCAGTAGTTATTTTGAATATCAGTAATGACGTACTTTGTGTGTTTTAAAAAACAAATGCATAGATGCTTTTCTCCCAAAAGAGATTCAGGTTCTAAAAAAGATAAATGTATTAATTAGATACAATGCTAGTGGGAAGTGTTCACCAAGGGGTTTTTCCCTTGTGGCAGTATACGGGGGTGGGGGAACGACGTGGGGAACTAAAGATGAGAGGACGTGCCTGTAATCATAGTTTGTGAATCCTCTGCTAGTCCTTGAGAGGTTGTGTTGGTCAGTTCTTCCTGAAAATGGAGGAATTACTCATTTTACAACTTCTGAAGATTTTGAGGGCTGCCTATGACAAGACTGCTGCTGGGCTATTTCATAGAGAAGTAAGGGTTTCCTGATAGCTGCTTGACAGTTTATCTTCGTGTGCTGGTGAGGTTGTTCCAAATAGCTTTTCCTTTGTTTGACTGAGGGATGGGCGTAGCCTCTTAAGGGAAACAAACTTAAGTGAAAAGAATTAGCCTGGTGTGCTTCATCTCTTCAGTCTGTAGCTGAATCTCAGAACTTCACAATTCCATTGTGTTCACAACATTCTTAGCTGCTAAGGAGATAAGCAGTGAATAAGTCTATAAATAAATATATCCATATGCTCTTTCTCAATTGGAGCCACGGATCGTTTTCCTTGTTGAAATTTAAGCAGATACCTCTTGAATGCTACAGTACCTGGACCAGTGTGTACTCCTTTTAGAAAAGATTTTTACATGTTAGGGAAGCAGAGCAGACTGACCTCTAGCTGACAGCTTTTAAAATACTTTGCTTTATTTCTTGATAGTCTTCTAATCTTACTGCTTTTATTGTCCCCCACTAAGCATTTTTTGCCTGGTTTTGCTTTTTTTCTTAAATTTCCTGCCTGTATTTCTGCTTGGAGTTTGAGTGTTCAAAAGGAGACTTGATTGCCAGTTTTAATTTGTTATGAAATATAGGACAGGCTGTATATGGCAATATTAATTTCTGAATACATTTATGCAAGGGTAAAGATTATCTTCTTTCTTTTACTTCTCTGAAACAAGAAGTGTCATGCTATTTTCTAGTTCTATACAAAACCCTATTTCTTTATTTGTCCTAGGTCTTAAGGATACAAGTGCACGTTCTATGGAGTTATACCTGCAGTTCATCCCTTGAGGAAAACGAATGGTGAAAGCTACTGAACTAAGCTGTGATTGTACTGTATATAAAAACACTACAGTTCTATAATATTGGTTCTGTTAACATTTAATACCAAATAGCCAAAAAAGGTAGTCTAAACAATTGGGTTATGAAGGTATGTGGGGAATGTATGTCTTGACATTGACTTGGAGTATTTTTCATTAGAACTAATTGACCAAATATTAGCTAGGAATTATATTTTTACATACTTGAGCGCTGCTGAAAAGAGTTTCTTTGAAAGAATATATAGTCCTTGCACCTCAGGTAAACTGTAAATACAGAAGTTGAAATCCTGTTGGTTTAATGCTCCTTTTCCATAAAGGTGAAAGTTTCTCACGTGTTGTTTTTCCTGTTTAACTGTTAGTTTCTCAGAACAACTTCCAAATAAACTGTCTAAAACTGTCCAGTTTATAAATGTTGTGAACATCAAAGCAGTGGTGCTGACATTATGCTGATCTGCCTTGCATATGTTAAGATCATAATGTGTACTTGCAGAACAGGGATCTGTTCTTCTGGAGTTGATTCCAGCTTTTTTCAGAAGCATGGATGAGGCGATACTTGACATTTGAGTCTGTCAGTGTGGTGTTCCTCAATTACAGTTGGATTCTTGGTTTGGCATTGGTTGCTGTTGTTCAGAGAAGTTTCTTAAATGAACTTCTATAGTGAAAAGTACATAGGACTTGCATGAGACATGATACTAATCTAAACGTTTCAAATGTTTAGTTTTCTACTAAACCACACTTAGAGGAAACTACTTTGCACCTTTGTCCAAACTGTAAAGTCACAAACAGGCTTGCAATATGAATACAGGATCCACAGACTTCAAAAAGGGATGTGGCTATGGTCTAGCCTGCTTGACTCTGCTTGAAAGCTTCTTAATGTTGGTTTTTAGCATCTGCTGGGTGTTTAAACAGAGTAAGGAATAAACTGTTAATGGGAGAATAATATCTCCTTTTATTTTTCTGTGAAGACAAGAGTTTTTTCTAATGCACATGCAGTTTATTTTTTGTAAAGGGAAGATGGCCAGTTACCAGCCAGTAAAGCAGAATTGTTGTGTATTTTGACCTTCATTCCTAGTTGCTTCTCATAAAGCCCGTTGTAAAGAGTTGATTTCTTCTGTATCTGGCTTTGACTTCCATATATTTTACTAAAAAAAAAAAAAGAAAAATTGCACTGCTTGTTTTGCTCTCTTCCCTCAAATAGCAAAATGTAAAATAGCAAAACCTAGAAACTCTTGTTTTTCATTATGCAACTTGAGATGTTCCAGTTGTACGTCTTAGTTCCTGAATGTGGGACCTAATTTTAATGTCTCTGTAAACTGGCAATGTAATGAAGTGCTGTGTATCAGGAAATTGTACACTATTTACCTTTCTTCTGTTCATAAGCTGAGCCATATGTACATAATCTAGACTTGTTTTCCTAGTTTTGCACTTTTATAGCCTATTTTTTGAAGACTGATTCACTTGGAAAATGGTTAATCTATTTTTTTGCGTGATCTTTCCAATGAGTCTTATAGAATGCATGCTGTAACTATCATCTATGTACCTTACCAAGGTTCTGTGGTTAAAACATGTACAGGGCTGTATTAAGATGTCTAAGTAAAAAGACCTAAGATGTTTTTAATCCCTCTTCATGCTGGTACAGTTTCCTTCAAGATTTTTTTTGGTAGAGATCTTGAGGGTTAAGTAGAAAAATGACCATGAAGACTATTTCATGGCAGCGTAGCCCTGTACTTCAGAATACACTTTGCCCATCAGTATTAACTATTGGGATACTACTGGTTTTGTATGATTCTTTGGAGGTGACAGTGCATATATAGAGGTACAAATTGTTGATTTTTCTTTCTATGTATTTATTTCATTCCATTTTGTTTTAATTGTTGAAACCGGAAGTTGTCAAGCAGTAGGAACACATTACTCATTTAATTTATAATGTATTTCACTTTAGTTGAGTATATTATTACATGTGGATGTAAATATAGACTTGGTGTTTTGCAAAACTGGTTTCTGTGTCTTGCTTTTAAAGATTGAAATTAGCTGGCTGCAATTTCATACTGCCTTGACTTTTCCATCATATTCAGACACCTGTGGGAGGGGGAGAAGAAGGACCTGCCAATAACCAAAACCAAACTCATGTCTGTTCAGTTGCTCTCGTGAAAATACCGAGTCACTTCCCAGAAAATCTGTCTGAGGCACAGAGAACTCTCAAAATAATGAAGAAACCTTTTGTTTCTTCCCTTTGAAGGAGAATAACCAAAGAGAAGTAATAGAGTTTTTGTATGCATTCATTGTGGTAATAAGAAGTGGTGATGACATTTTTTTTTTAAGATTTTTTTTTAAGCTTTGGAATTTGTAAGGGCTTAAATTTTCTGGAAAGAAATAATTCTGGGTCTGGTGTGTTCTTGGAAGTTGAGTAAGATGTCAAACCTCAGCAACACCACTGACATCATCTGAAAACCAGATTGAACTTGAGGGGGTGGGGGTCAGACAGCTGGAAACAGCTTGTCAAAGGCAATTTGTCCCGAAGAGAGCTCATCAGATAGGGTCCCCTATAAACTTCATTTGAGGGCACATGTCTGACTGACCAGTGCCTTGCTGGCTTCATACATGGAGCTTTTGGGTCTTGTGTTGGAACAGACACTTGTGCCTGTGGTCAAGTTTGTAGAGAGATCCTAGACTAGTTTCTTGTCTTGGTAAAAGCGTTGATGGTGGGCAGAACAATAACTTTAAAGTGTGCTCTTAACAAAACTGTCATCTGTGGATTGCTTTGGAAATAGTGAATTCTGCCTGTGCTGTACAAAAGAGGCCTCGCGGAGCCTGGCTTTTGAAGGCGTTCAACTGGGCTTAGGGTAGCACTGCTTCTGAGAAATTTCTGATCAGTGCTGAATGAAGTGTGGTGAAAGGGGGGGGGCATAAGCACAGATGTTAGCTTTGCAAGTCCTCTTTAGCATTAACTATGGTTTTCCTTTGGTGTTCCAGGTATGCTTTTGTTCCCTGTTAGTAGTTTCAGGTAAGCCTTCAGATATCAGATGCCTACCATTTTGTGGGCTACCACAGCTGCCAAATGGAGCAAATCTCACTTGCTGTCTGAGGAGGGTATCTGTTAAAGATATGGAACTGGTGCAAGGATAGAAGATTCAGCAGTCATTTTTGCTTCAAGTCTGTTTCATCTTTAAATGGTGAGGGATTTTGGAGACTTTTTTTCAGTGTTACTATGCTTCATTTGTTTATGATTAGTGAACAACTTCAGTGTTGCTAAAACATTTCCCCGTTCCTCTGAGATCTTACTCCCAGTGTAAGTTGGATTAATTGAAAGGTCGAGGCTATTTTTTGGAGAACAGAGCCCAGAACCGTCAAAAAAGAGATGGTGAGTAAATCTAGAGAGCATTCTCACTGTGGGTGATGATTTAAAGCTGCTCTAGTTGAGGGGCTGTGGAGTAGTACTTGTAATTGAATGGTCTGCTCTCATTTCTGTGCTCATGCCATGGAAAATCCCATTGTAGCTGGTTTGCATGATAACCTGCTTAGTGCTGCTGGTTTCCTCCAAGTAATGTCACTAGAGGACTTAAGCCACTGTCTAAAATGCTGGAATGCAGAACTGAGAAACAATGTTCCTCTGCAGTATAACCTGTCCAAATTGGTTGGGTGGTAGCATTAATTATAAATGTATGAGGGACCTTCCTTCTCTACTTTTAACGAGTTAACAGTAAAAGTACACCGAGGCAACTAAATGTCTTGAAACTGAAGAAACAATGTTACTTTTTTTCATAGAAGGAAGATCTAATATTAAATCACAAAACAGTTCCTTGTTCCCCTTTTTAGTAAAGCAGGAAAATATGCAAGTGTGTTACTGAGCAGATTTCTCTGTTCATTTGCACACACTTAAGAAAAGTGCATTTAATTAGGATTAGCAAGTCTCTAAATTGCAGATGGTTCTCAGGGGAAAAAATAGTTATGAGTGCGTTCATGACATTAAAATCAGTACATTTAATTCAATTTCATCTTAATATTAATTCGTAACATCTAAAGTAGTAGTTCCTACAGAAGATGTTCATGTGATTTTAGGATTAGTAGAGAAAATGAGATCTAGCATTTCCAAACATGTAACAGCATGATTACTCTGTGTAATTATGCAGATTGAGTAACTACATGCCAATTACAAGAGCGCCCATCTTGACATGCACTGTTATCTGTGACAAGGGCCTGTTATATGAAATGCGGTTTTGTTAGTTAGGGGTTCATTACCAACAGATGATCTGAGTCCAAGACTGGGCCGTGTGAAGTACTGCAAAAATCAGTAGTTAATAAGAACTGTTGGTGTATAACTCCAGACAGAGCTGACTGACTGCATTGGGGATAGCATTGCAAAACAAGATAATTTGCCTTTAATGCTTTTTGGACTGCCATATTGATCTCTATTCTGATCACAGACTCAGAAGTACAGCATCTCTTCTTTTAAAGAGATAAATGTAAGGCTGTGGTATCTTCCCTCATAATTTGTTCTGAGTTTTATTACTGTACCTACTATAAATGAGCTATATCTTTTTCAGGACAGGTACATCAGCTTCACGTTTGTTATGCATGTGTTGAATGTCAAAGCAAAGTATCATATTTCATGTCCTTCTTGGTCTGGAACTGAAGTGTGGAACTGGAAAATCCTGGATTTAGATAATACTGCTTCCTCTTAAGATTTCCTCTCTCTCTTTCTACAGAGGTTATCTGTAGTTTGCAATACTCAATACTGTGGCTATCAGTTTCCAGGCTTAGCTGGGCTCTGCGGCCCCAGAACTTCTCACAAGCCTTGAAACTGGTGATGGAATTGTCTGCAGAGGCCCAATCCATCAAGCCAAAAGTCTGGGCCTGATTTGGCATAGTCAACTTTTTGCTCTACGAGGAAGTTTTACTATGATAAAGTTTTGGGCTTCTCTGAAGAGGATGTACTTTCCAGGGCCTTCACTCTTCAAAATCCCCAACTCTTTAATGTGTCATCAGGGCTCAGTGCAAATGAGTCAACTCCTTGCCCTTCTCTCAGTCCCAAAGCTGCATTTCCCTTCCATTCGAGGAAGAGGCCTTGCACCTTCTATGAGAGGGGAAAAGGCTGTTACCTTCATTCCAGGTGGGGTTTCCTGAAAATATTCATTATTACTCCACCGGCTTGTTCTTATTAACAACAGTGGAAGCTCTAGAATGGATGAAGGGGTGGCTTTCAACAGTATTTTGATTAAGAAGTACTGTAATGTGTAAGAGAGAATCTTGTTTCCTCCTCATGGAGCTCGGTGTTTGAGCGTTAGATGGCAGTGTTAGCAAAGAGAAGACACTGAAATAAGCTTAACGAGGAGAGCTCAGACAGCAGACAGACAAGCCAGCTACAATGGAAGTGCCGTATACCTTAAGGCCAAGTTTACTTTGGATTCCTAAATTAATTAGCAATTACACAAAAGTAGGTGGATATAAAACAAATGGAGATGCCTGGAAATAAACCACACACTCAAGAAGATGTTGACCTATTTAAATAGTTGGCGTAGCAGAAGTCTCAGTGTAACCTGCACGCTTCACCGATGAATGAGATGAACCAAAGAAAATCTGCAGATGTATCAGTGTCGTCTCTGACGTTCTCTTCTCACCCTATCAATATTTACTGAAATGTGTTGGTACAGAGCAGATTTAGAGCACGGTTTAGCTGCTGGCTACCATTATTTTTAACTGCTTTTATAATTAAATGATGCATTTTATAACATGGTGCACATCACTGAGACGTTTGTCTGGGTGAATCTTTAATATGAGACTATTTTCATGAGCAAATCTGGTCTAATAATTGTGCAATACTTTGGCATTTAAAGCTAATTTTACACATATGAGATGTCTTCATTCATCCTCTATGAATGTAATGACCTAATGCAATTACTAATTTTTCATCCTGTGAATAATTCCTTGCAAGGAACCTTGTGTGCTTTCATCCCTGCGATTGGGGAAGCAGTGGCAGGAGAAGCATTACCTGCACGGCCATGGGCTGTGGGCTGCCTGCTGTCCTGGCAGCTCTGGAAAACCAGGAGATGGTTTTGGTGTAAAGCAAAAAGTGCCCTTCAAGTTATAAAAACAGTTTTCATTTTGTCATGAGCGATGACATTTCAGCTTAGAGTTCTGATCTATATATATATATATATGTGTGTCTTTTCTCAAAAAGTTAATTAAAAACATTTCTAAAAAAAGTAATTTTTAGCAAACTCAGTGACATTTTAACATCAGAGTTGAGCATAAATTGTTCAGGAAAATAGAAGGTCAGAGCAACTAAATGGAGTTAGAATTAATGCCGAATAACATTTTCACCGAAGTTGGGTTTTTTTTCCCTGTGTTCCTCCCATAACTGCACACAGAACCTCCATGCAGTCGCAGAGTGTTTCAGCCAGCAGAGAGAGTTACTTTCACATCTGTTTTGGTTTTCTGTTGAATAAGGAGAAATGGCTCTGCTCCTCAGTTATCTTTATTGCATAGATAACACATTTTCCAGGCTCAATTTTTTGGTAGACTTTACAGCAAATCCCCCTCTGACTGAAGCACTGCCGCAGTGCCCTGTGCTGCTAATGCTGTTTGCTCACTCTGGGCCTCAGACAAGGGTGGACTCAATAAGATTTTGCACTTCTTCATTTCTGTCTCTTTTTGATCTACATTTATTGTTGCGTTTAGCTTTACGCTTCTTTTCTCTGTAGCTGATACTTGAAATTAAAAGGTAATTGAATTCAACGTTTCTATTCAAATTGGGTCTTGTAAAACTCTTTCAGCAGAAACTAAATGTGGGGCTTGGATGTTCTGACAGAATTTATTTTCAGGTTGAAACATTTCTTTCCCAACAAGAACTGTTGTTTTCCTATTTGACTCCAAAAGCCTACGCTGATCATCTTTAAAGCATTAGCACAATTGTTTACAGATGGATTTGTGTACCAAACCCCGGCTTTCCCCTTCCCTGACCCGACTGCACTGCTGTTTGTCTGAGCTCAGGGGCTGCTCCTTTTCCTCATTTAGCCACAGTGAATTCTAGGCTGAGTGTATCCAGAGCTATCGATATTTCATTAGTTACCGCAGAGAAACAAGCCAACAAACTTCTCCAACACTTGTAATGCTGTTCGGTTCATGTTAACTAAATGGAAGCACTTGAATGTCCTGTTACAAATAAGGCTTGGGGTTTTTTTAATAGTGTGTGATTTTTGGCTCTGCAATTATAAAGCTCAGTGTTGGCACACAGCGATGATTATACTACGCTGCTGAACTCACACTCCAAAAGCCAGATTCAGTAAATGGGTGAGTACTTTAAAAATAAAGATCAGTGATAGACAACGTGGCACTTTTGGGTGGTTGACTGTTCATTAAATCCTTCTAATAACCCACCCTGTGTCAGGCTGTCCCAGAACCGTGGTCCATCAGCAACGTCCATAGCACTGGGAGGGCTGTGGGCCCTGTGACCGCTGGTGGCACGCTGGAGCTGGCCAGGTGCTGCTCCGTGCCCTGACTTTGCTGCGAGCCCATCTTTACGTTGTAAAGCATTCAGCAGGGGGCGATGGGACTAAATTTATTCCTGAATTGTTGAATAATGTAATATACATGTTGTACATAAAAGGATCACAAACCACCCTGCCTGATTTTCCTATGAAAACGTTTAACTTTTATTAAATCAAGACAGTTTTAAGGAGCAGCAGAAATGAAAGCAAAAACAGCAACTGAAGCAGCTTTCCAAGTTGCCCTGCAGCCAAAAGAGCCATCTGAGAAGCTGAAGGGTTGATTTTGTTTGTTCGTTTGTTCTGTTGGAGTGTACCACCAATAATTAAAAAAAAAGAAGATCCAAGTTCAAACCCTCAGAATAACTCAGAGCTGTCTCCGTACGTACGGAGCACTGCAGCTGGTGCAAGAAGCAGGACTCGGCCCAGCCCTGCACAGCGGGTCCGGCCCCCAGGATGGACAAGGTCTGGCCCCTGGTGGCCCGTGGGCTCGCCCTGCAGCCGGGTGCTGTGTGCTGTTCGGGAGCTGGGGCACATTCCAGCAGGGCTGGCGCTTCATGGAGCTGTAAACATATTTGCAGTCTGCGCACCATGCAGGTGAGACTCCCCTCAGGCAAGGATTTGTCCCCAGGCCTATCAAAGATGCCTAAAGCACTAACTGTGCTTCCCAGGAAAGCAAGTGGCAGAGGACCCTGCGTGCTGGAGTTAAGTCAGAAAGGCGAGACAAAGCCCCAGGGAGCAGTCTGCAGGGAGCAAACCTGTATTGGCAGACAGCAAGATAAATTGGATGATCTAATAGTTCTTTTCCATCTCTAAGTTTTATGATTCATTTGTTATTTTAGCCATCTATATATATTTTTTATTTTACCCTAGAGGGGCTTCTTGAGATGTGTGCAATATATTCCTCTAAAAAAAAATATTCACTTAACAGCAACAACCCATGTTGCAGAATGCGAGGCACTGCCTCCTAATTGCACTCGATAATGAGCAACTCGGAGTGCAGGAGTGGAAGAGTGGCCCTCGTTCTTTGATCCTTGGTTGCAGGATAGGCCTTGGGGCTGCAGGTGGGAAGGCGATGGGCAGCAGCGTTTGGCTCTGAATGGTGAGGGTGGAATGCTGGGGAGAAAAGGAAGGATGGTGCTGGCTGGATGTTCGTGAGCAGGGCTTGGGAACAGGAGCAGTGCCCGGGGCTGTGCTGCTGCCTCTACACAGCTGGCTCCTGGTCATCTCCTATTTCATCACCCCAAGGAGGAGCGATGGCAATTACACGCACCCAACAGGTGATGCTGGACCCATCAAAATTTAATGCGTGCAAGTCTTGGGAATCTCTGTGGTGGCCGGCCTGGCCTCATCTGCAGTAAATAACAAGCAATGGCTCGTGCGGCATCAGCAAGAGCTGCTGAGCTCCGGCGTGTGAGGCATCGCCCGCATCGGAGGGAGCGTTACAGGGAGCGAGGGAGTGCTTAGGGAAACTAAGTGTTAAACAGAGCCATCCGTCTGAGGTGGAGCAGTTGAGAGAAGGGTATTTGGTATCTCAATCATGCCTGCTTTATGGCTAGAGAGCCCTGGATTTGTGTGACAGCGGCCCAATGCCTCGCTGTAGATTACATCATAAATAACCCAGGCATGGAGTGGTCAGAGGAGCCGGATGAGGGAAGGAGGAGGATGTGCAGAAACAAACTCAGGATGGTGTCGCTAGATTTTCCCTTTTTTATTTAAGATTATCATCTAAGGGAAGGGAGACTGCTCCGAACCATTTGTGAGTTGTACTAAAACAGGCACATTCCTGCGGTTTTCACTCCCACTGCCTCTCCAGGTCAGTCCTTTTCTTCTCCATACAGAAAGAAAGGAGGGGGGAAAGAAAGAGAGAAAAGAAAAACCCACACAAAAATCAATCCATCAAATGTCATTACAGATTTATTAAGCCTGATGTAGAAAGACTTTTAACAGTAACATCTTCAGAAAGCATAAAAAGAGCACTTCTGTTCAGTCTTGTGCTTTGAAAATCTAAATATATTTTTATCATATAAATAATTCTTTTCATGTTTTAAGTGCATCTGTTTTTTTTCCTTTTCAAATTTCCATTTTACAATTGGCCAAAACTGAAGTCTGCATCGACTGAAATGAAGCCATTTGCAAAGCTAATGATGTTGTGAAGCATGTCTATGGTGAACCGTATCAGCTAGATTTCAGAAAGGTAGTTCAATGAGTGCAGCATTAAAATGAGGGACAGCCTCCAGCAAAATCATAATTGAACACACCCAAGTCCTTAATGTCTGCAGTTGGGTTTCCTGATGCAAATTACGATAACATTTCAGATGTGAGCAGTCGCTTTCCAATAGCTGCAGTGGAAAAGAGACATTTTATGCCACAAAGGAAAGAATTACCATGTTTAAAAATGTAAATAATATATGTATAGAAACCTTTTTTATGGAAATGAGGCATTCAGGATTATGCGAACAGTTTGGGCTATTTTTTTTTTTCCCTTTTAAACACAACAGATAAAGATGTGTGATCTATTATTCAGGGCTTTAATTACAGTTCTAAAACTGCAGAGGTTTTATTTAAAAAAATAAAAATCAAAATCCCTGGGCATAAAAAGGAACGTTTGCTGCGGTAAAGCTGAGGGCTTTCTTTTTTTAACAACCATTTGCCACGATAAGAATACAGGACACGAAATCACTACTGGGAGATTGCGGAGCTTTGGAATCACCCACAGAAATACTTCTTAAATGCGCTGGAATCCAGGCGTCGTCCTGCACGTCAGCAAAGGCCTCCGACAAATAGGTTTGACCTGATTTAAATTTAATGAGATACGTAGTCCTGATTGTTAATAATTGGTCTGGGGGAACCCAAAACAATAAAAGCGGTAATCTCCTCTAGTATAAATTATACAAATTTATTGAGCAATCAACCAAATATATATATAAAAAAAAATATATCATTAACATTTTCAATTTGCTTCGTTTACGTCAGTGGGAATAAGCAAATGATTGGGAGCAATGCTGCCAGCAGGCCGGGCGCGCTGTGCTGAGCGCGCAGCACCGCTAGGTGGGACGGTCCTCCCGCACAGCGACTGCTCCGCGCCACCGACCGCTGGTAGCATCGGAACGGAGTGAAACATGGTTTTGATTAAAGCAGCCCGTTGGCTCAATAATCTTAGTCATTTTAAAAACATCCTTAATGTGGAAGAGGAACGCTGCGATGTCAGGAACGGCCTTGGGGCCCATTATAAACAGCAACAAAATAAATAAGGGGGAGAAATGAGAGGTCATGAAAACGAAATTAAGCTAATGTTTCAAATTTTGACAATTATGAATAGTTCCTCCAAGAAGACATTAAAAAAAATATTCAGGCACTATTAGATAAAATACAAAGAGAATAATTGTACGTGTATGAGTTTTCTCATGGGACAAAGCATGCTTTAAAAGCAAAACTTGAGTGAGCTTTCCCCTCTCCCCCCACCCCCCGGTACAGCCAGCAGTTGGGCAGCTCTCATGCAAACACAGCCTTGCTTCTCTCAGTTCCTCCAAAAACCCATCCCTAGCTCCTGTATGAGCCACTAAAGGTGACGACCAAGAAGATAAACAAAAATTACAAGCATATTTTCTAGAAAAAAAAAAAAATCCCCTGTTATGGACCAATTTTTGTAGGAAACAGAAACAAGCAAATATAACAAAATCTGTGTTCAGAACATGGCAATATAGTCATATATACAAATATGTACAGTATAAAAATGCATCGAAGGCGCAACTTCCCATCCCAACAAGCTGCAGTGCACCACGAGGAGCAGCTTGCCCCCTCCGCCCCAGGTACACAGGCAATGTATTCTGTACAGCATGCGCTCGTTACAAAACCAGTGCGGCAGCACTGCAACATTCTACACAGAAGTCCCCATCAGTCCTCTCTGAAAGGAATCCCGTTTGCGTTGTTAATATAAAAAATGCCTTTAATCTTTCATTTTGCCATTTGTAATATATACATTTTTTTTAAGAGAAATAAGTTTTTGATTCATTTTATTGTTATTATTATTTTAAACAAAATGCTAGAATGAACACCACGGGTCATGTATGTAACCTGAAGATGCTGCCAATAGGGAACGTACTGCACACCGCAAGCACTGGGGCACAGCAAACCCGAGAGGTTTACCATGATGGCCATCTATGCTCTGATTTTAACGGGGTTGGATCTCTTACGGTTTGTGCTGACGTATTCAAGATAATAAGAACCAAAACAAATGCACCAGAAAAAGACAACGACGACAAAAAAACAACACACACAAAAAAAACCAAACCAAAAAAGAAAAGGACAAAGAAGCAGTGCCTGAGCACTGGGCAGGAGGGCATCTCGTACCGGAGACATATGACAGTTAAGTACCCTGAGCCAAATAAGAACTGTTTAGCTTGTCAGCTTTTGCAACCTGTATTGCACATTCCAGCATTTGCTGTGTTCTAAAGCCAAAACGCTGCTTTGTATCACCTGAAGAGATCTGCAGCTTCGCTCGGTGCTGAGTGCCGCAGATGGGCACAGCGATGGAGGGACGCGATGGCTGCGGTGTGATGTGGCTGCACTCGGCAGGGTTTTATTTCCATTTTGTTTTAAAATCTTTATTTCCTGCTTTCTCATCTGAGATGTCTATGGAAGGATTTGTTATCTTTACTCAGATCCAAAAAAGTAACAGAGGAAAGTCTGCATGGCTATGTGGTGTGACCTCAGCAGAGCCACCCCACCTGCTGGGGTGAGCGTGTAAAGTCCAACAGGGCTTTCTGCAGAGGCCTGAAGCCATTTCATGAGCTGTGAGGGAGGACAAACTGGAGTTTTATGACTGTGGTTGGGCCCAGTGGTACCACCACTTTAATCTCTAAACTACTCTCCAAGAAAATATTGTACAGACACGTTGGTACCAGAAACAGCAGTGTCAGCTTAAACTTTATCTACTCTTAATATTTTTGACAAAAGACACCAAGCGGCCAAAGCACAGGCTGAAGTGTACTGGGATAGAAGTGCTTGTACTGATGTAGCAGTGGTCCAGCAATGCAACATGGCTGTGAAGGGCTTCCTAGTGGTACAACTAGCTTTACAGTGGGACTCCTACCAGCATAGTCACCTCCACAGGAAGGTTTTGCAGTCACTTCCCTGACATAACTGTACAACTTTTGAAGTGCAGACTGTGCCTTAGATTTAATCTGCACCGACCTAGAGACTGTTTGCTGAAGCTGTTTTCACAACCCTCTAAACATGTGAGGAATCCGAGGTTAGGACTGCTTGGACTGCACCTGGGAATGTGTGAATAAACTGAATCCAAAGGAAGGAGTTACTCTGGATTTACACCACACAGCTGCATTCAGAATGTGACCATGACGCCTGGCACACGGTCACTCGCGAAGGTCTGTCTGCAGCTTCTGCTGTCCCTGCTTTTGTATTCCCCTGTTTTCCTTCCAAAGAGATTCGGAGAATAAAACACACATTTGTGTGTACTTGTTGTGTGCTGTCATTACTGCGGGAAATTATTTTAAGAAAAGAAGGAAAAGGAAACTCCAGGCAGCATTTCTTTCTGGAATGGGTATTTGTCTGGTGCCATCAATGGAAAGGCATGTGATGGCCGCAGGTGCCGATGAAGCTGCTCCTTAATTTGGTGACACCTAACTTGAAATCTACCGTTAGATGTGTGTAGTTTTATCCCTTACTTATAAGATTCACAGTGTTTCTGTCTGTGGCCCAGAGTGCCATACTGAAAAAAGACTCAGTTTGTACCTCCTGGTGCCCATCTCAAACTGTTCCTGAAGAGTTATTTGTTTTAGAGAAATTCAGTAATGTCTGGAGGATCATTTCATACAGCAGACGGGGTGGAAAGAAGGGATCAGGCAGCGGGTGGCTCACATGTGAGGGGAGTAGGAAAAGCAGCCAGCAAAGGTTCCATGGATCCCATAGTGGCTTTGTAGCCCCCTCGTGTGGTGCAGACAAGAGGAATTTTAGCTATGAAGCTCCCAAACACCGCTTCCCGGGAGCAAAACTGATGCATCGGGCTGCGCAGGAGGATGGGCACACCGTGGTAGTGCTTTTTCAAAAAATATAGAGGTGGTTATATCAGTTCTTTTGCTTGGGGACAGATGGCCCTTAAAGCCTGTTGTAATTGCAATGTATTGATTGGGAATCTGTGATCAATACTGTCTTTATGGAGAGAATTTTAAATATAAATTGCATCGTATATCTGTTTGAGAAGACAAAAGCTCTGTGTGACAGAGAGCCACCTCCACCTCGCAGGAACACTTGGATCAGCTGGAGAGTTACGATGGGGATGGGGATGAGAACGGGGATGGGGATATGGCCTCAGCCCAGCCTGCCCACAAGCACTGAGCAGAGCCCTGCTGTGCTGGGAAGAAACTTCCACGGAAACCTCTGTCTGCCACCTCTGGCCATGTATTTCCTCAGTGGGTTTGGTTGCAGTGCCACCTTCCTGCAGGACTCATCTGAGAGCCGCCTGGCGCTGGGGACAGACTGCAGGCAGGGTCAGGCTGTTGGTAATTAGCAGGGAGAAGCACCCTAACAGCAAATCCCTCTGGGTAGCACTTACCCAAGGGCTGCCCCAAACCTCGTTGTTTTTCACATTTTTTCTGTACTCAGCCCTTCCATCACAGATTGCTGTTTGTTTTCTGTGCAAAGCTCATCTGCACCTGCACACCTCATGCGGGGAGCCCCATGGGCACAAAGGCTTGGATCAGTGGCAAATCGGCACTTTGTCAAAATATGATCGAGGAAAGAATTGAGACTAAAACTTAGGAAAGCAGTAATTGCCCTGCAGATGTGTGAGTTGGCACCACAGCCTTTAAAGCCGGCTTGGAAAGCCTCAACCCCTATTGTGTTAATATATACTTATTGATTTTAAACATGACTTCCTATATCCTCCATGATCTCTAAAAAAGCTCAGGAGGTCACTTCTGTAAATACTTTCACAAGTAGGTAATAAAAATCATGATGAAGTTGCATTGACAAGTAATTACTGGGTAGGTTTGTTAGCGGATTCTCAAAGATTTTTTTAAACCAACAATTATTATTGCACTAATGACAGCCATTTTTAAAGTTAAGTGTCCTTCTCCTTCTCAACTGAAATAATAAGGGCCCAGAAAAAAACACCTGAGACTGATATAGTGGAATTCTTATATATTAGGTTCCAAAGAGATGCTAATTTTGTCTCCCCCTTTTAAAATAAAAAATATATTTTTAAGGTGGTATGGCTTATTTTGACATGTGTGGGGGCAGGAAGGGAGCTCTGGTTTCTGAATAAATCTCTCAAAGCAGTGTGCACGGGTAACAATTCTTGCTGCTTTATTGCAGTGCAAGAGCATAAACAGCTTGGATACGTGGTGTATCAATATGCCACTTGTTAATAAGCAAGGACGTGAATCATAAATATTCGGCTGTTTGATCACCAGGCTTTTAATTAATGTTTTGATGATCTCCAATAAGAATAAAAGTCAGAGCGATAGATATTGAGTAGATACGACAGAGAAAAGATGCAATGATTTTCTATGTTACCTGATTTATATGACAGATAAACTATCAACTCTTCCAGTTTCATACAGAGAAAGAGAGAGGAGAGACGTACATTTTCTTTTTTTATATCTCATTGTAAAAAAAAAAACAAATATCACTTAATTCAAATGTGTATATAAAATGTTCCCAGAGGACAGCAATGCAGGCAAAATAATCAAGGTTTAGCACTGTGTAATAAAGGTTTGTGGCCAGATTTTAAATGAAGTAGCTGTTCCTGCACTTGCCTGTGCCAGAGCAAAGCTTCTTGAGCAAAGCAAGGCATGGGGTGAGCCAGCCCTCCCTCGGCAGGACCGGCCCCAAATCCATGGTGTTTCCAGCCCTGACAGCCAGGAAGCCTGCACAAATGGGGCAGTGGGGGATGCTGGCCCCACTCCTTACCACGAGCACAACCATAGCCTGCTGCAGGCACTGGAACTCCTCTCTTCTGCCAAAGCTGAGTAGCAGGTGCCCTGCAGAGCCCAGATGCTTGGGCTGGGGGTGCCCCTCCTGCAGGCTCCACTCAACATTTCTGCCATGGCGGACAGCAGAACACCCACCAATGGGCACAGGAATAGATGAGAATTTCATCCATCGAGGGCCAGAATGAGCCCAGTAGTGTTCTAGTGCCTACAAACGCTCAGGAAAGGAGCAGGGATGGAGCCATGCCGGCAGTTTATCCCAAGTGGCGTTTTATTGTGGCGCTGCCTTTGGGTCTGCGCTGCGGGTCCTCACCTTGTGTAACTTCACTTAATAACTCTGAACTGGGCTGTGCAATTTAACAGCTTCTGCGAAGCTCGATGCTAATGCATTGATTTTGCTTTAATAGAATTTTGTTGTCAATGGACGGCACTCAGCACGGCACAGGCTTCAATCTTAACCCATCTGAAGGCTCAGCTCGTTTCCAGTTGAGCTCCGTTCATTTCCAGTTGAATAGGTTAAGCAAAGACAGACCTCACTGTTCTCAATTCACTTTATGATCCTCCCATCATAAAAAATAATATCAGCACCTTGCTTTTCATGTCAGAACTACATTTGAGCTGCTATTCCCTATGCCCATGAGTAAATCCCATAAAAGCCGCCCCGTTGTACTGTCGCTATTTTTCCTTGTGGATGATTGATTGATGGATGAGTGCTGACACTTCAATGAAGCTATTTCGACTGCCATCTCAATCCGATGATGTGAGGGGTATATTTTCTGTCCATGCCTCATTACTTCAGAATGACATTCCTGGAACTTCATTTACTTTTTCCCTCCTTCCCTCAAGCGCCATATTTTTTCCCATCTAGGTTATGCATGCCATAAAAAAAGCAATTTGCTATTATATGTGGCATAAGGGCAACTCTTTCCCTAGGAGGTAAATAAGAAGGGCCTTTTTTTTCTCCTCCACGTTGAATTTAGGGATCATGTCAAAATTTCCCAAACATCTCCAAAAGAGGCCCACGCGTAAAAGCAAGGGGGAATACAGTAAACATACTCAGTCTGACGTTGTGAATGCTGCACTTCAATTTTACCCTTGAATATCTAAAATATAATAGTAAAAGACACCCCAAAGCCCTCTCCCTTGCATGAGAAAAATCCAATTCTCAAATTGTGCCTAGTGTACTTTGAATATTTCATTTGCAATGGAGTAGTGGTTTGCAACTGGATCCAGACTTATCTTGCCTTTGAGACTCAGGAAAGTTCATCATTAAATGCAGGGATGGATTTGTCTGTGGCAGGTTGCTCCAGTTGCCAGGAAATGCTCAGCTGGAGCAAGCAGGGCTCTGCAGGCAGCGTGTTGGGTCACACGGGGCTGGTGGCATCAGCATGCCCAGCAAGCTTTTGTGAGTTGACTCGGGACCTGATTTTCATCTGTGTGATACAGTATTCCCGTTAATAATATTGTATAATTAAGACATCCGTTAAAAATCCATAACGTTAATTTAATGGAGAAAATCTAATACAGTTCTATTGGAATTTTTACGTTAAATTAACTTTAACGGGCTTTTAATGGATGTCTTAATTAGATCTCATTATTAACGTGAATATTCCACAAATTAAAATTGGGAGCTCAAAGTTTTAATGAAAAAAGTTAGGAGCACCAATTCAAAGTTGCCATCCTCAGCCCTTCCCCTGGGCCGGACCAACACCGTGGACAGCGGCCCCTGACCTCACACCGGGCCATGAACCCAAAGGGACTCCATTGGCTCCAACTGAGAGATCCGGATTTACACGCACCTAACCGAGAAAGGATTTGTACTTTATTATCTTATATCTATATATAGATATTTATATAGTGATATTTATATATAGATATACCTATATTCATATAACGTTCAATAATCTAACAATAGTACTTTTGTCTAAAAATCACTCCATCGCATGTCTCGTCATAAACCGTAACGGAGATTTAAATATATATATATATCTGAGGAATAAAACAAACTGAAAACAATGCATTTCAAACAAATCTTTGGCAGCAACATGGTTAAGCATAACTATTTGAACAACTTGCACAGAAGATTAACATTGTTCAGAGTTTTTTTGGCTCAGAATCTGTTTTAACTTAATAATTCTTGTACTTACTGTGATGTATTGATCCCTAGTGCAATGACTGGATTGGGCAACCCAGGTGCAACAGTAATAGCTGCACTGAATAGAAACATTTCCTTTAGACAAACTATCCCAAAGGGGTTATAAATAGGAAACGGACATTACCATGAAAAGTAAAGCTTCCAATGTGACTGCATCTTGTGTAGAACAGTCGGACATTAAACTATGAAGAATTTTTTTTTCCTGTCAAGTGTTACAAATTGACGAAATAAGTACATCAATGTTCTCAGTCATTATCTTACTTCAGTGGCACTTTGTTTTAGTGACAGCAAAAAGGGACAGTGGAGACCAGACAGCCCCAGTGCAGTTTATCAATGAAAATCTAATATCGTCCATAAGCAGGAGAGTGGAAATCAATACTTCATTACCAAATTGTTAGTGAGGATGAAGAAGAATAACTGGAGATTTTTTGGCAGTCTTCTCGGTCCGGGTTGCTGTGAGTTCAATGTCAGGATTGGGGTGATGCACAGAGATGGGCTGGGTGTGGGAGCCTGGGCTGGAGAGCTGGAGAGCTGGAGCTAAGGCATTCGTCCTGCAAGCAGAGCAAGAGGAACCAGCGTTACCAAGAGTGTAACCACATGCCCACATTTTATTGAATGTGGATTTTTATTCAGTGAAATTGTAGAAGTGAGTCAGCTTTGCTTTATGCCATCCACCCCTAGGATCACAAAAAGGCAAGGACATGGAGGTCACAGGGGACCCCTCCCACTCCAACTGCAGGGGAGCTGGACCAGATGACTCTTAAAGGTTCCCTTCAACTCCAACGATTCTGATTCTCATCTGTGACCCACGAGTCCTCAAGTCAGGGTGCAATCTCTGCCAGGTGCTCTGAGTGCATCACTCTCTGCTGCTCTCTCACGTCAGTTTAACTTCAGTCAACATGAAGAGTTTCATTTTACAGCTGGTCAAGAACGTGCTCTAAAATCCTCACAGTGACCCGGACACCTTGGTGCCCACCTTGTGCTTAAGTCACTGCACTATTCCTGAGCTGTTTCTGCTTGTGCACCTCCCCTCCCCAGCATCACAAACCACTCCTCCACGTGGACCTTTCCTATTCTGCATTGCCTAAAAGTGCTAAGTGGCTCTCCTTGTGAAGTTACTTCCACATGGAGACGGAGGGGGCTTGCTTTACTTCATCCAAGATGTGGGTTTAAAAGTTCAGTCCATAGCTGAGTTCTGTTTTGCTCATAACCTGGGATAAAAATACTGAGAAAAGCAGTAGGGGAAAAAAAAAAAAAAAAAAAA